>JAECUM010026388.1:0-48729 GCA_016617855.1 Megalonaias nervosa
AATCCTTGTCTCTTCCTACATGTACCTATTGCAAGAAGAAAGGACACGTTATTTCTGATTGCTTCAAATTGAAATATAAGCATCAGAATCAAGATAGACCTATCCCAAATGCTCTTATTTCTCAGAGGTCATGGTCATGGTCATGTATTGAAAGCAATGCATTTGGTGGGTGTCAAAAACCCCCGTCTGATTTTATTATGGAGAATTATGAACCATTCATGTCAAAGGGTTCTATATCACTCTTGGGTGATTTGGCCAGTCCTATCCCTATTAAAATTTTAAGGGGTACAGGAGCTTCTCAGTCTTTTATTATCAGGTATCTTGCCTTTTTCTGAGAAGTCTTCTTCTAATGAGAGTGTTCTCATTCAAGGAGTAGAGTGCAGCTTTGTTAATGTTCCTCTCCATTGTGTCAATTTGTCATCAGACTTAGTTTCAGGACCTGTGACAGTCGTTATAGTGTCTTCTTTACCCGTTGAGGGCATTCATTTGTTACTAGGCAACGACCTAGCTGGAGACAAGGTTGTGGTTAATCCACTTGTAACTGAGATGCCCTCTTTGGATCAGAAAGTTGATCCTATTGAAAAAGAATTCCCTGATTTATATCCAGCTTGTGCAGTTACTAGAGCTATGGCAAAGAAAGCTCTTGAGAATGATTTTGACAAGGAAAATATTCCTTTAGCTGACACATGTATTAGTCAGGCTTTTGATGAGGTCACTTCCTCTCCTTGTTTGGATCAATCAAAAGGTATTGATCACAGTGATCCTCTTTTAACTACTCATTCTCTTTTATCTAATCAGGGTGACATGCGACAATCACTTGTCATCAAACAGGAAAAAGATCCTGAGATCTCCTGTTTGTTCCAGATGGCCATTAGTGAAACTGAAGCCACTGAAGTACCTGTTTGTTATTTATATTAAAAATGGAATTCTTATGAGAAAATGTAGACCTCCCAAGGTCCTGCTGCTGACGAGTGGTCACTGAACTATCAGATTGTAGTTCCAAAATCTTACAGACAGGAAATACTTAGTTTGGCCCATGAAACTCCTCTGGCTGGTCATTTAGGGATTAATAAGACTTATCACAAGATCTTGACTTGACTCACTTTTATTGGCCAAAAATCAAAAGTGATGTTCGTAAATACAGTAGATCTTGTCATACTTGTCAAATGGTAGGAAAACCCAATCAGAAGATACCTAAAGCTCATCTGCAACCTGTTCCTGCATTTGATGAACCATTTAGCAGAATAATGGTAGATTGTGTTGGTCCCTTACCTAAGACCAAGTCAGGTAACCAATATTTGTTGACCATTATGTGTGCGTCAACAAGATTCCCAGAGGCAATTCCTTTGAAGAATATTAAAACCATAACTATAGTAAAAGCTTTGATAAAGTGTTTTACTCAATTTGGCCTTCCCAAATCTGTCCAATCGGATCAAGGGTCAAATTTTATGTCTGGAATTTTCCAGCAAGTTATGTATGAATGAGGCATTCAACAATTCAAATCTTCTGCCTATCACCCTGAGAGCCAAGGGGCTTTAGAAAGATTTCATCAGACTTTGAAAAATATGATTTGGTCATATTGCTTTGATACGGGTAAAGATAGGGATGAAGGCATTCATTTACTTTTGTTTGCTGTTAGGGAGTCTGTTCAAGAATTGTTAGGATTTGGTCCCTTTGAACTAGTTTTTTTCGGACATTGTGCGTGGACCTTTGAAGTTGTTGAAAGAGAAACTTCTTTCTAATGAAGATACTGAACTTAATCTTCTTGATTATGTATCTAATTTTAAGTATAAGTTGTCAAAGGCTTGTGAGGTCGTAAGAGCGAATCTGCACTCTACTCAGTGAAAAATGAAATTAAGATATGATAAAAACTCAAAGGAAAGGAGTTTTCAGCCTGGTGATAGAGTTCTAGCACTCTTGCCCATTCCACAAAATCCTCTTCAGACCAAGTGTGATGGTCCGTACACAGTTGAAAAGAAAGTAAATGATTTAAATTACATCATAAATTTTCCTGGGAGGCAAAAACAAAAACAACTTTGCCACAATAACATGTTAAAGGAGTATATTGAAAGAGATAGCCAAGTAAATCGTGCAATTAATTTAGTTGTACCTGTCCCACTCACTGAAGATTTAAGTGAAGGAATTCAATTGGACACTATTGATTTTGGAGGGACAAATCTTCAGAATTCAGAAATTACAAAAAATCTGGACCAGAAATTTTTACATTTGCAACAACAGGAAAGGAAAACTTAAAAGCTATTATTTGAATATGAGCACTTATTTCCAGATATTCCTATGAGGACAAACAAAATTTTTCAGGATGTTGAAATTATAAATTCTAAACCTGTGAAACAACATCCATACAGGATGAACCCTCTCAAACAGGAATACATGAAAAAAAGGAAATTCAGTATTTGTTGGAGAATGATTTTATAGAGCCCAGTAAAAGTGATTGGAGTTCACCATGTATACTTGTTCCAAAACCAGATAAAACTTTCCATATGTGCACTGATTATAGGAAGGTGAACAGGGTGACAAAAGCAGATTCATTTCCATTACCAAGAATCTATGACTGTATTGATAAAATTGGAAATGCCAAGTACGTAACTAAATTTGACTGTCTAAAAGGATTTTGGCAAATTCCACTAACGGAAGGAGCAAAGGAAATTTCGGCATTTGTGACTCCAGATGGACTCTATCAATTTAAAGTAATGCCGTTTGGGATGAATGGTTCCCCAAGTACATTTCAGTGTTTGATGAATATGATTACCTCTGGTCTAGATAACTGTGATGCTTACATCGATGATGTCATCATCTACAACAACACCTGGAAAGAACATCTAGCAACAATTCGGAAAATCTTTGACAGACTCACTGATGCAAATTTGACAATCAATTTATCTAAAAGTGAGTTCTGCCATGCTTGTGTAACTTTTCTAGGACATATTGTGGGACATGG
This sequence comes from Megalonaias nervosa, assembly GCA_016617855.1. Taxonomy (NCBI): domain Eukaryota; kingdom Metazoa; phylum Mollusca; class Bivalvia; order Unionida; family Unionidae; genus Megalonaias; species Megalonaias nervosa. The sequence continues at coordinate 2,960 of JAECUM010026388.1, forward strand.
TCAAGTTAAACCTATAGATGCTAAGGTCAAGGCTATCTCTGAATTCCCTGTGCCTGTCAGTAAAAAGCAACTAATGTGATTTTTAGGTATGGCTGGATACTATCGGAAATTTTGTTCCAATTTTTCTAATATTGCTGAACCCGTGACAAACTTGTTGAGCAAGATAAACAAGTTTCTTTGGACTGAAAAATGTCAGGAGGCTTTTGATAGGTTAAAAGCCATACTTAAAAGTGTGCCGGTTTTTACAGCTCCAAATTTCAGTCAATCTTTTAAACTATCTGTTGATGTGAGTGATGTTGGGGTTGGAGCAGTATTGATTCAAAAAGATAGCAATGGTGTTGATCATCCAGTGTGCTATTTCTCTAAGAAATTAAATAAGCACCAAAGAAATTACTCAACAATCGAGAAGGAATGTTTGGCTTTAATAATGGCATTGCAGCAGTTTGAAGTTTACATTAGTTCAGCTCCTCCAATTGTTGTGTTTAGTGATCACAACCCCCTTACTTTCATCGACAAGATGAAAAATAAAAATCAAAGATTATTAAGGTGGAGTTTGTTTTTGCAAAAATATACTCTTTACATCAGGCACATCAAGGGAAAAGATAATTTAATTGCAGATGCACTTTCCCATGTATTGAAATATTATTTTGTGTACACTTTGTATAATTCATCAGAGGTTTCTTATGTAACTTTGTTTTACCTCATGTATACTTTACATATGGTAAAAAGAAAGCTTTAGTATATAAATCTTTCTTTTTCTTTATGGGGGTAAGTGTTACATGTATGTAATTAAATTATTTGTGTGTTGGTTTTGAATTTCTTTATATTTTATTTTTATTTCATTATATGTTATTGTAATAACTTTATTCACTGGATTTGACATTTTTCTAGAAAAATTCAGTTCAGTTCTTTTAGCCTGATTAGAACGCAAAACTATTGCTTCATTGTATTTTTAGCTGACCTTGTTTCAGAAATTTGCAAACACTAAGTGAAAATGATTGGTCATTTCCAAGGTCATGTTCAGCCTACGTGTTAGCTCTGTTGTAAACAGTTTTATTTTTAAATTCATTTCCAGTGTGGGAATCTGATTCTGAGATAGGGCTATTCTAGCCTACGTTCAAATTGGCCTTATTTTTACTGCACTGTTCAAGTTAAGTGACCACGTGAGCCATCATGTGATCTAAAAACGCAGGTTAAAACAGACATTTTCTAATGGATTTGATCAGTCGTAAATTATACCTTCAGGCCAAAAGGTATTCCTGTTGTTTCCATTTGAATTGAGTTTTTTTATTTAAAATAATTTATTCACCCTGGAAGATACTCTTTTTCATCGAAATTCTTGGACAAACACATTTACTAAATTATTTGGAATTCATAAGCCGGAATTATGTTCTTGGTGACTCAACAAGGAACTGTCGACACATCAACACAAACTGGTTATAGAGGACGTCGTCGCCTTCGATGTTGGAACTTCATCAAGATTCGAACTTGGATTCAATTAGAACTGTTTAGTGATAGGACTTATATTTTTGAATTCTAGGATTAATTTTTGGATTATATTCACAAACTGTAAGTCCTATTTCATAATTTTATCTTGTTTTCTAGGGAAATAAATTATTTTGTTAAATTTACAAAGCTTGTTGACTTCACTCTTTTTCTTTGTTACTTTTGTACGAGCCTACACATAACACATAGACCAAATAGGCATTGTCATATTTAATCTTCTCCTTCCTCCTTCAAAACTTCAGACTTATCAACTCTTAAAACCACTTTTGTTTCAGATGAGACTTGGAATAACAATGAATTTCATGATCTTTCAGAAAGACTATGCCTGGTGACATGCACTTTTCATCCAATTTGGGACACATTAAGAATTCTAAAACAAACACAGACAAATTCAAATCATGTTTGATATGTTTGTTATATTGGTCTAAACAATGTCACTTCAGAAAACATGAGTGTTTGACGGTATTGTACGAATTTAACAAGTAACCTCACTGACACTTTCTGTTTCTAATTGCATCCATTTTTTTCTGGCATCACTGTTATAAACCATTGAGTCAAGCTTCCTTCAAGAACCTTACCTTTATGGCTTTTCCTTCTTGCCATAGAATCACCGAGAATGAGTGAGCTTCATGCCTTCTTAGTGGAAAATGATTGTTGACGGTTAAAATGTAATTATGATTCAGTTTTTTTTAATTTGCCAACCTGGGTTTCTAGCTAAGAATTGCTTACTGTTATTAGCTGAACTTCCTTTTGAGATCACCTGTCTCAGTCATATCTGTGCTGGGGATGACCAAGATAGGCTTTGTAGTCTAGTTTGGGTTTTAAGGCATCATTTGGCATCCTCAGAAGGAAGAATGAAGCATCATTATCATCTTTTTACCTCTGATGGATTTCTCCAATACTTCCAGATGGATTGTCATCACTATCACAAGAGCTTATCTGTTCCTTGACTTGAAAAGTTCATAAATTTGTTGAAAAACTCCATGAAATTAGATAATGACTATTAGAATTTATCAATGCAAAATGTTTAAATTCAGTAAAATGCATCACTTTTTAGATTGAGAATTCTTATTAAAAATTTAATGAATAAATAAAAAGCAGTGGGGCAAAGTATAAAACAAACCAGATCATGAAGTAGAATGACTTTGCTGTAGTGTTGTGGTCATCACAGGTGCAAATGACATTCTGAATATCCTCATCTCTTTCCAATGACAGACCAAAAATATATTTGAAAACTTTTGGAAGTACTTGAAAAAACACATTCTCCATGGTGGTACACTCCATATTGACAGCTTTGAATTTGTTTTTCAGGGAAGCAGTTCCTGTGATGCTGATACTGAGAATGCAGGCGATTCAACATCCTTCTCCCAGAAATCTAATATCCAGATGTCTGCTTCATCAAGCCTCTATGATTTTAGTGACGATTTTATGGATTCTCCATTCTCAGGGAACTTGGTGAAAACCTACATTAAACCTATCAAAACAAAAGTCCTGCTGTCAAATAAGAAAAAAGTTCAAGAGGGTAAAAAGAAGTTTGCAGTCATTGCTTCACAGAAACAGCATAAGAAGAAAGAGCAGAAGATGAATGTAAATGTCAAGAAAACTGAAAATGTCATCAAGAAGGCTGTTGTAAAAAGGTTCAAAGGCAGTCCTCAGAAGGTGTCAGCACCTGTTACACAAAGTTTTAAAGCTGTTGCAATTAAGTCATCAGTAAAGAAAACCCAGGTCCTCAGCTCCATAGAAAATTCAAAAACTCCTATTGAAAACGGAGAACAAAATAAGTCTGTGTCATTTTGTTTTAAGTCACCGGAGATACAGCCTGTGAGGAGAAAAGGAAAACAACCCTGCAACACTGATACTAATGTACAGATCCTTAGGGCATGTGACAGGAAGGGAAGTAAAGTTGGAACACCCGCATTCAAGAGAAAGAAAGATGTACAGGATGAGAACTCCAGGGAAACAAGATCTGCAAAGAAAAAAAGACTTGTACAGGATACTGCACAACCTCAGTCATATACCTTTTTGGATAAATCCTCAGAGGTAAATTCAGACCATTGTGACAGTGGTGTCTTTGTTTCTCCCATATTGACAAAACTTAAAGCAAAGGAAAAAAATGCCCCAAAGTTGCCATGGTCCAAATTAGAGGCAAGAGAAACCTCAACACCAGTAGTGAAGGCAGTCACAAATAAACATAGCGGCCAAAGTGATTCTTGTTTCATTTTCAAGCCAGCAAACTCTTCTAGTGTACTAATGCCTTCCCCAGTTCCAAGAGTTGAAACTTCACTGTCTGATTATTCCTCCATGGCAGTTGCGGAATCCATGTTCTCACAAGAGGAAGCAGAAACACCTTCAACATCTGAAGAGGGAGTTGTTAAACATCAGCCTATACCAGTCTTTAACCTCAGTAGCTCAAGTGAAGATGAAGGCAAGTAGCATAGTAAATAATTGTCCAAATGTTACCACATGTTCAGCAGAGACACCTATACACTTAATCTTCCTTCAAAGTAATTGTTACACCTGCAGGACTTGAGTATTAAAATTTTGGCAGTGATGGTGTCAACATGGTATGTTAAATGTTTTTGTTGAAAGTCACCTATTTTCATTAGTAGCTGTATTCTGCTTTTAGTAATTACCTTGTATACTTGTGTATAAACCCATTTGCATATACGCTGATCCCCAAAATGAATAGATGTAAACACTAAAATGTGCATGACCAGTGTATAAGCTGACCCACAAGTCTGAGACAACATCACAAGATGCACATGGTAAGTTCTAAATGCATTTATTTAGACAAACTTATATTATCAAATATTACATGTATGCCTCTCTCGGGGTTGGCATCTATGATATTACATAGAAATGGTATAAATTTGTTTAAAAAGTCATGAAATTTATTTAATTTTCTGTTGTTTTTTTTAATTGTTTCTTCCTAATTCAGATTTGTCTATAACTTGATCAGACAATGACAAGAATTGAGCATTTGTGGGTTGCTGTGACACTACCCCTCCCTTTTGACTCAATTATTGTTTGCTTATGCATTATTGCATTAGAATTTTTATATCACTGCACCAGTAATTACATTTTTATTTTGCAATGAAATTGTCAGTACCTAACTCATTAAAATGTGATCTCAGTATGATAACAATGAACAACAATAGGCTCTGATTCCATGCTCGCAGTTAAGCTTGTAAATTTTTTTACATGATGGCATCATCACATGTACACTGAAGGTTTGAACAAGAGCTGAATGAAGTACATTCTGCTGAATAAGTACACCCCTTGGATTTGAATTATTGGCACCATCACATTAAACTTTAATGATATCTCCAAAATACAATAATGAAGTTTTAGAAATAATGCTTCAAAAATTATGTTAATACCATAAAGACTGAGCTTTAGTTTGCTTTGATGTAAGCGACCTTACACCCAGTTTTACAAAACTACGGTAATTGTGCCAATATTATGGAGTGAGAGGCCATTACACATCAAAATAGTGGTATAGTTGCCAGTCAGAATTTCCTCTTAACCCAAGCCAATTTCAGGGTTTTAATGATTAACTGGCCTGTTTTGCTGTTGGAAAACAAAAGACAAATCTGCCAGTTATAAACAAAGGAGACACCGAAACATCCATCTTTACATTGTGTGGAAAATTATGATTTTGTTCAGCCAAAAACACAACAGTAAAATAGATAAGATGATGATCTTAGTTGATCTATGTTCAGCATTTTAGCCTTTATTATTACCATTCTTTCATGAACATGTAACAGTTATGCTTGCTATGTGCCTTGCACAATTGAACAAGTGTACCTTTTCATAAAGATTACCTCTATTTATACTTCACTTATATCATTGAAAAAGAGTAACTCGCGAGCGTGTAGATCAGCATCGATGAAACAGCTATTACCAACTAGCTGAAGTGTTATCTGGTGGATTGGGATTTGGTAGAAACGACGAATAAAGCTAAATCTACATATGATATGTTGGGGAATAACCAAGGATTAAAGTGATGCTAAGTGCAATTTGCACTGTTTAAGTACTGTACATTATAGTACATCCTGGTCTCCTGGGTAAACTTGAACCAGCCTGTGAATATTGAAGTCTTTATACCTTTATTTAATTTCATGTTAGAGAAATCAGAAAATATGCACATGCAAAGTAATAACGAAGGCAATCATAATAGCTCATAACAGTTTAGTAAGTGTTGGAACATAAAAAAAGTATTTTTTTACATGTACTTCTTAGGACATGAAAAGTTTTTTGTGTCCCAATATTTACAGCCATTATGGTAGTCAACAAAAAAAAAAAAATCTTAAAAACTTCCAAGTTTAGACCTTGTCCCACGGATAAACCGCCCCCGCCCCCCTTCTTCTAGGCCTTTATATTTTCCTAAATTATTCGGCTTATATGCAAGTATATATGGTATTTATACTACCATAATTGACCTAAATATCTGGACTGTCCAGTTTTATGGACACCAAGTACATTTTTTTAAGACAATGAAATATAAATTCAGGATGACACATATGTGAAAGAATACTTTACCTGTACCATAAACTCAGTCATTGAATAAGCAGCTGTCACAATGTGAAACCACTTTGATTACATTAATCACACGTATCTTATAGATTAACTGTGTGTGTTGACAAGTTGCAGCAATAGAAACAGTTGACATGGTTCACGTCATTTGATCAAGCAGGTCTCAAAACAATGCAAGTTGCGAACTTGTTAAAGTTAGTGACAAAGGAAAAGCAACCTTTCATATTAAGATTTGACAACATTAATGACCCACTCCTAACCATAAAATTAATAGTCATCAGTGTAACATCAAACCCACATGTTTCTTTTATTTGGATGTTGACCCATATCTGTGTTGTCTCTGGAAATGCCCAAAGTTGCAAAAGGTGATAAAACTGTAAGATGACAATTGAACATCTATTTTAATACAATAAATCTGGCAGTAAAGTTTGTGATAGTCATCCGAGTTGCAATGTAGTGTTTTGATCACTGTTAGTGTAACATACTGTTGATAAAAGTGACTTAATTTATGCAGACACAGATACAGAGTTTATCATGTAATTAATGATTTGCAGGTTTGGAAAGAAAAGCAATTCAGAAACCATAGGTATTTAGTATAATAAATGCTGGTAGATAACAATTGTCAATTTTAATGAGACAGCAAGATCTGGAACAGAAAATTCTTTGGTGCAGCTTCAATGCATTTAGTGCAGGTGTTCAATGAAAATATGGTAGAACATTGCAGGCCATAAAGTAAAGGTGGCAAAACTCTTGAAGCAACCAAAATTATCTCGTGCATATATTACTTTCATCGAATTATATGCTGTTATTTTCATTTGTCCCTCCAGATCAGTGCATGTCACTCATATCTGGATAGAGGGGGACAGTGCCTCCTGCCCATGGAATTGTTTGTGCAACACTAATCATTTGTTTTAAAATGTATGCATGTAGGGTGGATCAAACTCATTGTTAATTCACTTGCCCCAACTACCTTTTTACTTGCCCTAAAGCGTAATCACTAGCAAGATTTTATGAAATGTGTGGGTTTTAATCCGTCGAAAGAACAAAAGTAATAATGTGTAACATAAATTATTTTTTAGAAGAATTTACATTTTCAAAAACATTTGTTGATATACATTTTGCTACTTCAGGTGTACATGTTTAGCTGCTGGATTTGCAAAAATGTCTGTTTACGTGTCTGCCACCTGGACCAGCACAAAGCCAACAGATGATACATTTGTCTGGGTTGAAGTCCTCGAACTGTGGTCCATTTGCTGCAATGTTCATTAGAATTTGTAAACTTGCTTGCTTTAAGGAATTCCTTGAAGTCTTGATTAACGTATCAGTTTGCATGACATGAACGTCTCTTCTCTAAATTATGGTTATCACCTTCCTTGTGAAATTTGAAAATAATTTATTCACACAGTAAATATCAACTTGTACTACTTCTAAAGTGATCATGACATACACTTTGTTATTTAAATATCAACAGAGACTGCTCATTAATTAGTGTCCTTTTTTCACTTCAATTGCAATGTTGCACATGGACTTTCAATCCTTTGTACAATCAGTTAAAATTGCAAGTTATCAATGACCACCAGTACAGGTGATACAGAATGTAAATGAATAAATGTTGAGGGGCGGAGTCAAGCATTCAGTATGCCCAGAATGCGTGAATGACCTGATAAAGGTAGATATAGTGTTTGCTGTAAAGTAAAAAAAATAAGTACTTGCCCCCCTTTTTTAAAATAGGAAGAAAGGCCTTGAACCCTGGAACATTGGGTTATTGGATTTGCTCAACCCTGACAAGTTATATTTGTTTTCCCCATTGCCAATAAACTAAACTGAGTTGACATTTATTTCAGGTAAAATGGTCAACATTTCCAACATGCAAATTTGACAAGTTTATGTCATCCCAGTCTTATTCAGTCGTAGATTTCCTTCAAGGAAAATATGGATCATCTTTCACATTTTCAAATTAGATTTCAGGGATTTACAAATCAATTTGCCTACTATACCTGGACAAGCTCAACATCAGCTCAGGCAAACTCAAGTTTCCAATTCACTTTCCCATATGCCAGTCCAAATAATTGAGTTAGTGAGTGTTTGTGTTCCATTTGTAATGCTGCAATACATATTTCCATCTCGCAGTCAATGTCAAGGTTTCACATTTTGTTGAACAGGTGTGATAATATGAATATTTACTAAGTGAAGCAAGTTTTGACAAATAAGAAATAAATACTGATATTCTAAGTTATCAGTTACCTTTTAATAATAATATTTCTGCGTATCCAGGATAAGCTGATGTTCAGGTCCCAACTGCATTTGTTAGCTGGCTGAGTCTAAAGATTGTTTTGATGCATGTCACTCTTTAGGTGAGTAAGGAATTGATTAATGACCGGTGCATTTGGAAATAAAAGATACTAGTTACTAACAATTAACCACCAGGATTTCATTCAAAGCATGATTAATGAACCAAAAATATATTGTTTATGTGGTAATTGACAGGAGACTAATATGTAAATACTGCTAGGCAGACATTTAAATGGATTTAAAAAAAAGGTGTTCCGAATCTCAAAAGTAGGTTTGTACAATATTTTGATGCATGTCTGTGATCTCAAAATGACAAGATGATGATTGTGAAGTACATTGATAAAATTCATGTTCACAAATTTTTCAGTTGTGTGTATAAATTAATCCTTACAAAGAATTTAGCTTTTATTATTCTTGACGTCATTGATGTAATGCTAAATATTATTTATCTTATTTAGGCAAGAAAAGGAATTATGACAAAAGATTTTAGCTCTAATAAACCTGTTTTAGAGAAGAATGATTAAATTTAAATTAAATTAATGCAGCTCTGTTATTGGTTGTTTAAAATCTCTCTCTCTCTCTCTCTCTCTCTCTCTCTCTCTCTCTCTCTCTCTCTCAGATCTAGCTATTGCAAAACCATTTTCAACCTGACCATTTTTGGGGCAAGCTCAGTTTTCCCAAGGGCAAGTACAGTTTTCCAGTCAGCTTAACCAGGGCTTCTCCGTATGGGTCATATGAGCAGTGACAGCAGTAAATAATGCATATATGCACTGTGCATCTCAATTCCACTTTCATATAAATCAACTCTAAAATATTTTTAATTATCTTCTATACAGAGCATTCAATATAGTATCTTACAAACCCTGAATTGGGTAATTTGACCCAATCTGCATTTCATTTCAGATTACTTTGCTTGAGAAATGCATTTGGAATTCATTTTGGTTGCAATTTATCTTTCTCCCATGCATTGTCACAAGTGCATGATTCCATGTTTTATGCACAAGAGGACAATTCAAGGAGGGTATTGCTCATGACAGTGACCTACTTTTCTCATTCCACTGACTTTGTTGGATGTTTTGAATATGCCTCGGTGGCACAAACAAGAAAGCATTCTGCAGAATTTAGAGAAAGGTTTACAAGAGTGATGCCAATTAATTGGTCACATCTTGCTTGTTTTTGCTGACCAGACACCATTTCGTTTTTGAAAAATACATTGGGACCTTAATAGCAGTTGAAACAATATCTGCAGTGTTTTAAAACAAATCAGATGTTAAGGAATATACCTGCTCTGAAGTATTCCTTGCAAACTTAGTGCATTTGTTGATTTATATCTTTCACAGATTTTGTTGTTAATCAACTTCAAATACTTTAATAGGTCATATTTTATCAGCTATAATACATTTTGACTTTGACTTTGTAACCAGATATGCCCAATAATAATTATTGTGCTTTGTAAGTAAGACTGCAGTATTAATAAAATATTTTGAAATGTGTGCATAGTATACAATAACCAAAACAATGCCATTTTGGAACTCAACCTTTGCTCTTATCTACCAATTAGGCTTGCATCTGACAGCTGTTATTATGTAAGACATTTTCAATGTGCATGCCATACCATGTCCAGTGTGCAGTTGTTTCATTTGCTGTAGTCTTTTACCTTTTATTATGAAAGGATTTAATTTGTAAAACATGTCACTAAATAATTCTGACAATTCTGGTAAAATTCTATGAGTATCAAGATATTGTTTTATACTGCTACATATATGTACTTGATGAAAACTTTGATAATGCAGCTGGACCTATTGCTTGAGCATGTGCGTAGGATGTTTTTGTAAGATCTACAGTGACTAAGGAATTCTTCATTGGTTTAGAAAGTTAAAATATAGTTTCTCTGAAATAACATTACTTGTCAAATTCTGTAAATGAACATATTTTTCAAAAGTAAATAATGTAGTTTAAAGAATTTGTTGTCAGCATTATCACTAAATCAACTTAATGTGTAATGTTGTGTAATGCAGTCACTTCTTATCAACTTCAGCTTTTTCAAAGTCATCCTTTTTCTATTAAAAAAATTAATAGAATATGTATATTACTAAACAGTCATGTCATAATCAGAGATGTGAGAATATATAATTTTATTTGAGCAGTGGGTTCCTGACAATTGTGTGAATGGTTGTTTTGCTGTTACTAATTTTGTAAATGTTTACAGGCAGTAAACTTAAATAATGCCAAAAAATGTGCTTCCAGTTATCAGACTGTCCCTGTTTCTCATTGCCGATCCTAGCACCTTTTTCCCCCATGGTAAAATTTTTTTTTTAAAAACCCACATTAAAAAAACAGTGCAATAGGAAACATTTTTTTGGCTTAAGCCATTCAGTTGTGTAAATGTTGCTGCCTTTTTGTAAGTATAAAATATATTATAAACAAATATAAAATACTGAGTTTGTACTTTCCCTTTGTTTTCAGCACTAACTGTGAACAGATCCTACAAGTCATACAAAAGAAGCCAGAAGAAAATTCGTGTTGGCCGTTACTCGGTAAGTTCAACATTTGTTCATTTATACTCTCAGCCATACTGACCATGAACCAATGGTCATAACCCAAAATGTGTTACATTTATTATTTTTCTTTCTGTTATGATTACAGTTTGGTAGAAAAATATGAAAAACCATCTTATTTAAATTCTTTAATTGTATGACCTTTTGCACCACAACCACCCCTTCCCCTCCATTGTTATCAGACAAGATGCCACAAAATTATACCCTACTCACAAATATTTGCCACTTGGGCAGTCCATGTTCCAGATTAGGTGAATTCCCACTAAGCAGTTTAGGAAATAGAGTTATGGATGAAGAGACAAATGGACTGATGGACAGAAGATGTCATGATGTCCCTTGTTAAAGCACGAGGATAACTGATTAATCATCATCATCAGTATACAGTAAAACTGTCCAAATTTACACCCAAAGGGGCATGTATTCGGATGGATTGAATAGGGTGTCAGTTTTTAAAAGACCCTTAAGTACAAGCGAATTTAGCCAAGTATGTTATCTGTCCTTAACACTGTCTGTTGACCATTTTATGGGTTGGCTGCAACTTGTGTCATATGATGTATGTTTCAGAACAATTTAGATAATATTTTAAGGATGTGCATTTGTTTACAAATTTGGGTGCATAATGCTGATTCCGCTCCAACGGTCGAAGTGGTTAGATCATCCGCCTTGGATGCGGGAGGTTGCGGGTTCGAAACCCCAGCTGAGTTATACCAAAGACTTATCAAAATGATACTGGCAACTGCCTTGCTTGGCACTCAGCATTAAGAGTTTAGTGTTAGGACTGGTCAGCCTGGTGTCAGGATAATGGGACATGATGCCACATGTTTGCGGCATGATGCTGAATGGTAGACACCACTATAAACTGCCATACTGCAGACGTCATAGCAGTATAACTGAAAAATTGTTAAAGCTATGTTAAAAATCCAAATCATGCACACAAACATACACATAATGTTTCTTACAGAGTTCAAAAATATCTTTGGGCAAGGATGAAAGAATTTAATAACAGTTTTGTTGTTGTTGTGGGCTGTAATGCCATTTTTCAGCACACAATAGTCCATACATGGCACCCACTATAATTGGTGGAGGAAGAACCCGTGAAAACCTTAGGAAGAACCATTGACCCACAGAAAGTTGCTAGCAAGCTCTCTCATGTACCCACATTTGTCAAGTCCAAGACAAACAGGGGCGGGGAGTAGATACAGTGAAACTCCTAAGAACTGAAACTTAACTACCGTATTTTATGTACTTTTTCGTACACGTAAAAAATAATTATTAATTTCAGTGTACAAAAAATTATATGTAAAATAAATAATTATCATTTGGTGGTGCTGACCGTGTACGAAAAATAAAGGGATCGTACCAAAACAAGTTCTACAGTACACATGCTACTCGACAACCTAACGGTACAAACGTACAAAGTAAATGTATATTTTGTCTCATAAATCAAAAGTACTTTTGTTTTGAGAGAGAGAGAGAGAGAGAGAGAGAGAGAGAGAGAATTATGTCTCAGTGTGCAAGTTCGTCTGTATTTAGAACATATGTACCTGTTATGTTGTGCAAAATAACCAAGATGGTTTGAACATGTGTAAGTTATGGGTATTATTTATTGGTAAATTGTACGCAACGATATGACCCCATATTGTCAGGAAATTAAGTGCAAGTTGTATTTTTACTGCAACAATAATCTCATTATCAAATTGCAGTAAAAAATAAAGAACTTGAAATCAACGCTTAAGTTGTGTGTGTGTGTGTGTGTGTGTGCACGCGTGCCAGAGAGATCAATCAAATTTTTTTCAGTGTACAAGACTGTATGTATTCAGTGTAGTTTTTATTTGTAGCTTTTGCAAAGAGAAAAAAAGACTATTTTCAGTTACCTGACGAGTGGGATAATCCTCATGTATTACGACCCTACTATATTCCATTAGGAATAAACACCGCTAAATCAACAGTTCATTCCTGTTTTAATTGCGATGTACATTGTCACAACAACCACATGGCTATATAGTGTTATTTACACGGTAATTAAACCTGCTTAGCGCTTTGGTTAGTCCAGTTGAAACCAGATTGAGGGCAAGAATCGACTGAAGAGGTCAAATCAGTTAGGCTGCCAGTAGGGAAATGAGGCTCGCTTTAGGGAAATGAAAGTCTGTCAATGTGCTATTGAAGCCGTTGTCCATATAGCAGATGTTATAAGGACAAGTGATCATATGCATTACTTGTTATTCGAACTCGCCAATAAAGATAATAGTGGGGTATATCATAGAATAGATTTGCAATAAAATGTTAATTGTATTCAAGTCAAAACAGAACAAGTACTTAAAAGATATTATATGTATATATACGAATCGATTTAATGGAGTCCGCGACTTTCAAATTTACGGTGGAAAATGACAAGGTTTTTATATGTTATGTTTGTATGACTAATGAAACAATAAGACAAGTTGACCGATGGTCTGTGGTCTTCACTTTAGCGTGTACTGAGATGTAATTTTTGTTGGATAAGACAACATCAAAGGGCTTCCGAACTCGTTTTAAAATGCACGTGGTGTTTTGTTACGGTGATGGACTTAATAAGGAGAATTAATTAACGATAATATTTAAAGGTATGGTCTGTAAAGTCCTTTGTTCATTTGTTAATAAACACCAGTAGATATTGTAGTGACAATAAGAGTTTTTGCACATGGGCGCCCGCAGGATCTTTTGCAAAAAGGGGGGGGTCAGTCAGTCACGGCCGGGAGAGTTAGTATAATAAGCAGTCTGAAACTAAAGCTAATATTTACTAAGCGTTTTGAACAGAATCTTGTGACATATTTTCAGCTTCATTTGCATGATTAAACTTGTCAGAATATATATTGCAGTATGATTTCGGGGTGGGTGTCACGTGACCCCCCACCCCCCTTGACCTATGCTGCGGGCGCCCATGCTTATGCATCATCATTATATTTTCTCACCAACAATTAATCATTAATTTTTGTAAAAATAAGTGGGAATATGGTATTTTCGATCTTTTTTGCAAACGTAAATCTTCTTAGTGGAAATGTTATGTCCGATAATTTAATGAATTTTTCAAATAATACAAAGTGATATGTACAAAAAATTATGATACATTTAAATAATTATTATTTTGATAACTGGATTGTGTACGAAAAATTAAAGGGTACGAAAAAAAACATACGGTACACCAGAATCCCCTCATGACTGAAATTGTTTTGTAGTCCTGAATTTTTCTTTCTTTATTGTCATCATTTTTTCTTTTCCAGTAAAATGAAACACCCTTAATTCCAAATAATGAAACAAATTTTCAATTCAATCTTAAAACTCTCCCATAAAACTAAAGTTTGCTTCAAACTTGAAAATGTATTTTACCTGTTAATTTCTTGACACATGCTGAAACAAGTTAATTATGGTTAATGCTGCAGTCTTAGTTACAAAGATCTCTCTTTTATGAAAATCAAAGCCACAAATTCAGGGCTCATGCTGCATCTTGGGCCTTTTTGAATCATTCCCCACTTTCTCATGTTATTTTCAAGTGGTATTGCACCAGAGTGAGGGCATGTATGCTTACTTATCAGCCCAATAAGGTGCCAAGTCATCCTTGAGTCTGTTGTAGAGCATCATGCTGAAAGTAATTGTAAGTTTACAACTTTTCTTAGGCCATCATCCTCTATTCAGCAGACTTGCAAATTCAGCAGACTTGCAAGACTTGCAAAGTCAGCAGTGCAATAACAGCAGGTAATATATTGCTGCTATTAAAATATAGTATGAATGTCAGGAATACCTTATCTGTCCAAATTATTAAACTTTACCTTTTTGCAATAGAAATATCTTGTTCCTCAGGCATCATTAATGAAGGAGGTACGCATACTCCATCTCCTTGTATATATGTCTGGAACCTCCTCTGATTAGCAGTCTCAGAGATCACCCCCATCTGAGCAAAAGGAATATCCTAATGGACGGCCTTTCATGCTGGGACATGAATTCCTCATGCCCGAGTAACGATTCCCTGTAAAATCTTTATGGGTACTTTGAGTCTACACATTTTCCTCCTTGTACTCTTTCTTTGGAAATAAGTGCTGCAGTGTTTTTTTGCTGAAGATTTCATCTTATGTTCTTTACTTTTCTATCCACAATCATTGACTTGGCAACAGGCAGCTGCTTTAAAAGCAGGGTTCCCATGCCCCCCTTATTGTTAAAAAGGTCATGGAATCCAATTGGAATTTGAATTCAATGAAAATTTTCTGGAAACCTTGAAGATTACTTTTTGTCATAAAATGCCCTGGAATTTGATATTACAAAACAAAACTAATCTTTTTTAGAGAAAATGTTATTTTACCACTGCAACTTTGCAGTGAACAGTTTTGCAAAAATTGTCATTACGTCAGTAGCTATGGTTGAGTCTGGTAAATAAGAGATTATTGCACACATGCCTAATCATTTGTACACATGCACAGTCATCAATTTCCTTTATGACAGCTGCAAGACCACCCTCCAATTACAGGGTTCATCTGAAGACAGTAACAGAAGAGAAAAGGAAAACTTGTAAAGGAAGAGAAATGATGAAATTGCTGAACTGGAACGTTTGAAAGCAAAGGAGATAAGACTAGAAAAGGACATACAATCACTTTATGACACTGCAGATAAGCTTGCAGAGAACAGTCAGTTAAACATGTCAAAATTTTAGAAAAAGTCACCCACATACCCCTCAATCCAAATGATTGGTTACCCTGGTAACTGATTAAAGGGAAAGTATATTAAATGTGAACCTGAACTGCTTTGTTGTAAGTTCATACATGTCAGTCCTCGAGAGGTATAAGCGTAATTATTACTAATATGAGTGGCAGAAAAGTGCAATCTGAGCATAAAAAAGTAATCTATATATTACATGCCATAATTACAGAAAACCGTATGAAAACATACATTTATATTTGCTACTTACCTGGATCTGCAGTTAAATTTCTTTTCACAAATTGGCTAAATCCATATGCATTAGTACAAGAATACAGACACAAAACAAAATAATAAATTATTTATACATAATGTTCACTTAACTAGTCTACATAATGTTTAACTTTCACTGAAAGGTCGTAAAGTCAAGTCCACAAATTCTGAATGCTGCATTACTTCACTGTCAAATTCCTCTTTCAAAATTTGTAAAGCGCTATTGATTTGTCCTTTACCTGATGCAACATTTTCTTCAATTTAACAAAATCACTCTCCTCTGACAGCTTTTAGTCATGTAACATCGATAAGTCATATCGATAAAGTCCGTTTCACTTAATATTTGGCTCCATATTTTTTTTCACTGTAGACTGCTCTGCTGCTTATGTATCAAACTATAATGAATTGTGGCACATGGTTTCAAATTCATGAAACCCATGTTTTCTTGGAAACGTGTCCTGTACAATTAATATAAATAGAAAATAAACTGTTCGACATACATAGCCATATGGTCATGCATGTCAAAAAACACAAGCTCACTAGACGGAGTTCTATGATGGATCAGTGTCACATGACATGAGCCTTGAACTGTACTTGCTATTCTGTGTCTTGCTTGCTCCTGATGTCACCAGATATACTCTTTGATCTGAACTTGGAAACATACTTTTTTTAATTTGTTTGTTTTGTGGGTTTTGTTTTTTTTATAATTTTAGACAGAACGGGTACCCTATAGCTAATTTTATTACCTGGGCAATTATGAACAGGCGAGGGCCCAGGTACCCATTGACACCTTTACACTCAGTCTCATAAATTTTTAATCGAGTCAGATGCCTCAAGATGCTCTGCTAGAGGAAAGAAAAGCTTGAAACGGACATAGAGGCTAAAGTGAAAGAAATAGTTAGACTGGTGGCACCTTGTGTGCTGCATAAAACTAAATAATCCTTTGAGTTTTTGAAAACTTTTGTTTCATCTATAGAATAATTTTATCAATTTATCATGGATTATGTATATAAAAAAAGTTACCTTCAGCTGCCATATTGTCTTTAAGCAAAGTATCCAACTTTAAAAATGAATCATGAAATTTGTCATTTTCTCCTTAAAATCTCCTGGAATACTCCAGAAAAATAAAAATCATTTTGATGCAGAAACCCTGTAAAACCCGCTCTGAGTTTGAAGTATAGCTATTTTTGCAGAAGAGTTACATTTATTTTCAATTTGTTACATTACTCCAGCAAAATATGTGTGGATTCAACCTGCTACCTTAAAAGATAATAGTTGGAAAACCTAATTACAAACTGTAATTTGACACTGACATTTTCAATCTTTTTACAGACAGCCAAGGTGGAGGCATGGGCAGACAAAATAAACTCCCAGTTTGAAGAGATTGACAAGTACGAGTTGAGTATTGAGGGCTAAAGAAATGATCATCCTTAAGCACCCCATGTAGAGATCTGATCATGGCTGGAGACTTGGGGAATGATCTTTAATTATAAAATCCCAAGATGCTGGAAACTTTCCATGGAGTTATTTTTCGTTATATTGCAAATATATGTCCAGTTCATTCAGTTGTGAAGAAACATTGTAGTTTCAGTTTCTAAAGACCAGGCATTTGCAGATATTGTGTTTTCTATTTTCATTTAGCATTATGTTTATGAACTATAAGGCTCAGTCAGCAAATCAATACAAGTCACTGCTTACACATACTTCATGTTTTCTCCAGGATGTGTGATTGCGTGTGCATGGTCACTGAGCATTAAATGCTTTAAAAACCTGTTGCTGCTTAAAATAGGTCAATTTCTTCAATAATTTGGTGTAAGGGACTGTTAAAAGGTGGCAGTTAAAGATAGGAGATTGTTTAATAAAGGTGATCTGAGTGATGCACCTTGAGCACAAGATCGTGGGTTTCCAACAGTTGGTCTTCTTTGTCCCAAATGGTGATACTTGTATACCCACTGTGCACACTATTTTTTTATTTTTCTTATTTTTTTTACTGTATGGCTGTCCATGTCTTTTTGTTTCTACTGATATTGGGCAAGCAAAACACTGAAGGTTTGCAGTGCATAGTTACTGATGCCTGCAAATGTATTATATTTTCGAAGCTGAATTAATAACAAATAGGACCCCATTTCAGGGAGTAGAGAACTTTTAGACATGTACAGTTTGGCATGCCGGTATATATCATTGATTATTAGTTTGAAAACAAAAAATAAGTAGATAATGAGTAATATTAAATAAGAGCATGATCTGCAATGGAAAATTTCATAGTGTAGCTCATTTCAGATAAACCTGATATTACATCATGTAGAAAAGTGTGAATATTTGTGAGGACTTCCATCTCTTTTATTATTTTTTTATTTTCTTTAATCTTGTTTGTATGCTTGATACTCTTTTTCTTCCATTGTAAAACAAAATGTTCCTGCAGCTAAAGGGGTTACTACATACTGTGAATTTTGTTATTTTCATGGATTCAAACTTTCATGGTTTTGGGGAAAGTGACTTCTTGTTCATACCTCGATTCATTGAGTTAGGAAGGGATCCTATTGTTTGCAGGCAAGAATTATTAGTTGGGTCTTTAAATTCATGGTTTGTAGCCACCAGGAACTCGGTGAAATTTGGTACTCCACAAAAAAATAGTGACTTCACAGTAACTGTACCAAGATCATGACTTTTCGTCTGGTTATGTATTGATCAACTTTGTCAATTTAAAACCATTACTGTACTTTTTTTTCTTTGTTACTACATCCTGTTTAGTATGTTGAAAAACTTTTTAGTCTTAACAGTTACTGTACATTTTTGTTCATTTGTTGTACAAGTTCTACTTAACACCCTCCCCAAGTTATGTCTGTAGCTATTGTACATTTACAAACAGCTAGAAAATCAAAACTGAGGGTACTTTTGAACAATTTACTCACATTTTTTTTTCTTAATATAATCATGAATCACATTTGTGATTGATTTTGTCAAATATGTACCAAAGTAACTGTTTCAAGATTTCCACATTTATGTGCATTTTATGGAATGATTGCATCACTTTTCTGAAAGTCTTCCATTTTCACCTCATAAAATGTCATGTCCAGAATCTCATTTGGTTGGGTTGTGTCCTCTTTTCTTTCGTTCTTTTTTAATCTGAAAATGTGTGAAACTAAAGCTTCTAACAAAGTTTAGTGAAATATGTAACATAAAAGTAGAATGAATCTTTCAAGATTATGTATGTTACGACTACAGTGGGTCTGATGGTTTCAAAGATACTTAACCAACACTAAGTGCTTTTATGGCTGAAAAACATTTTGACAAATCATGGTGGTCACTTTTCTAATGTTGGCATTAACAGTTTTGTTATGGTATTGACAAAAATATTCATACATTTATACTTCCTTAATCCTTTAATGGTCTGTCAAAGTACTTCTTTAATCCTTCATGGCCCCTGTTCATACTTCATTATTCCCTTCATGGTTTTTGCTCATACTTTTGAGGTTTTCATACAAAGCAATTTTATTTTGTGACACGATTTGACTGGGCAGTCAAGTTCTCGAGGTCTTCATCAGTACTGTAAAAATGAGACTTGCATACAGATCATGGTCTTCTTGGGCTGTTCCTTTTAAACAAACATGGTACCCAGGGAAGGCAGGTGTTTTTTAAACATATGCCAGGGTACTTTGATTTCACAGAGGTCATAATAAAGTGATAAGAAGATTCTAAATTGCATCAGTGGGTGAGTACCCTACATTAAGGACTACTCTGGTGGCCTAGTGGTTAGAGCAACTGCATTGGATGCAGGAGGCCGCAGGTTCGAACCCAGCCGAGTCATACCAAAGACTTATCAAAATGGTACTAACAGCTGCCTCACAAGGCGCTTATCATTAAGAGGTTAGTATTAGGACTGGTTGGCCTGGTATCAGGATAATGTGACTGGATGGGACATGAGGCTACATGTCTGCAGCATGATGCCCCAGTGCTAGACATCACTATAAACTGCCATACTGCAGACATCATAGTGATATGACTGAAAAATTGCTAAAGCTAGGTAAAAATCCAAATCACACACACACACCCTACATTAAAAGTGCCTTCCCAGGGTTGCTGGTATCTTTTACTGGAACAGCCCTTACTGTGTCCAGGCATCATGCATAGTATTACCTAAAACGTATCTTTCCTAATAACTTTATCAACTGATATCTTGGGCATTGTTTGACTGGAAGTAACTGATCTTACATTTAAATTCTTGCGTTTATTCCAAGATTTTATCAAATATTGAAGTTTTCATTAGATTCAGTGTATTTAGTTCCTATGCATAACCATGTTAGAAAACCCCATTTGGCTTTCATTTTATGACCATGCCATAAAATATGATTGAAATTTTTTTACATGCATCATTAATAAAACACACAAGATAGATGCAGAAAATCATGATAATTGGTAATTCAGTGTAGTTGATTAATATTAGATTACTGTTGAGATAATAAAATGATTAGTTGTCTTGGAACTGTCTTGACTTCCATCTTGCCTTTGCATGGTAAGACAAAGGTATCATTCTTCCAGCTTTTGTTGCTGTGTCAACAATATAATAGTACTGTGTTTAAGGTAGTGGTGTCAGCAGTGTTGCAGTGCTATGTTTAAGGTAGCAGTGTCAAAACTTCACACAAGGTTAATTTAAGGTCAAAGTTGTTTTCACTCACTTTCGTGAAAATAAGGTGGGGGGAGCAGCAAAGCAAATACTATTTAACCAATGCCCGATGTTACTACACGTATGTAGACAAATAATAAAACCATCATAAATTTGCAATCCTATCAATGGACTGTTGTTACGAAGGTAGAATTACTTTCTAAATAAATACTCTTTCTAAAAATAGATGCACTCGCATATAGGTCATTTCAATTTGGTTGGAAAGGTTTTAGTTCATTCATATACTGACTGTAATGCTTCAGTTTGTTATATATGAATAGTTACAGTAATGTATCAACAACAAAGAAATTGGGATGAACAATATGGTATGAAGACACGTGTGCATTTGCTCACATGGACATGTTACAGGGGTTGTTTCAAACAAATTTATAAAAAAAAATTCAAATGCCATTTTATAGTGAACTTTCATACAGTAAAAATAATAAGTCTTGTTTAAGGGTAGTTGATTAAGCATTTGTGCAAACTTGCTATTACAATACTGTAATCTAGTTACTTCTATCAGTTAAAATTAAATAGTTTCTCCAGTGCTTTTAAGTCACATTGTCAAAATACACAGCATATGAATATGATAATTTTTATACATGTACAAATTGTGTTTATAATGTACATACAACTCAGAAAAGTTTCTGCTTGGAAATAAATTATTGCTTAAAACCACTGTTAATTGCAGATATGCATACTGAGAAATAGAGGGCATAACACATACATACATACATATATACATTGCATATCTTGCTTTGCTTCCACTTCTTGTTCCACTCTGTTCTGTCCAATAGAAGAAGTAACTCCCTAAAATTCCAGTCTAGCTTGACCCCTGAGATTGTTTCAAGATTCAGCAGTTAAAATGAACCTTAAATTAAATTCCTGGAAATTCTTTTTGGAAAGAACGCTAGACATCAGTCATTTTGAGGGACTCTTGCTATGTTTTGTTACAAATGTGTTACTCGTGTCCATCCATCTGCTTTACAGTCTTATACCTTGTTTAATTGTTGCATGAAGATCATATACTTTAAATATTGTTGGCTAGAGTCATTTAATGTATTGGTGCATTTTAGTGAATGACCTAGATTTCATGTCTTCATGACTAAGATTATGTTCTGCATGGAAGTAAAATTAAAGGCATTATTGGCCAGTTATCCATGGATATATTAAATGTCATCTTATGAAAATTAGGTTACAATTATTGGGTGCAGAGACCATATGTGTGGATGCATTTTGTGAGTGCAACACCAACCTACAAACATTATTTTCATAGTTACCTGGTTTATTTAATGCCTCAGGAACTGCATATGTTTTGCATTGATGTTAAGGCACCATCCAATAGAAGTGGAGTGGGGATGGGCATCTGTGTTTCTTGAATACATTTCTAGTTATAATTCTTTTTTCTACTGTTTGTAAGTAATAATTAAAGCATAAATTGCATGGTTTGGGAATGAAAACTTTATTATTTCACATATCACATTTAATTTGGTCAGTAAAAGAAGGAATTCTAAAGCAATTTACTCTCATATGTATATTATTTAAGCTAAAGTGTCTTTCAAGGCACACATTTGAGGTAGATATTTAATTTATGTGTAAATATTCAACATACAAATCACATAATAAATTTAATTCCATTTGGCCATCAGTGACATGTCAAAATTTACTGTTGGTGCACATATTTAGCTAGCTGCAATATAGACAACGTATGTTAAAACCTGACTTTACGAGTACATGATTGTATCAGATGTGCCAATACTTGGGATCATCAAGTGCAAATGAGCAGATAATCTCAAATATATCATGCCTTGATGGTCTTAAATTAAGTAATAGAAAAGAATAAAAAGCAATAAGTTTTGTAAAAACTCAATAAATAATTTATCTCCCTAGGATACAAAGTGAAAAGTTAACAAGAATTGACCATATTGTAAATTAAATCATAAATAGTCCTAAATGTTCTATCACAAGCCCAAAAGTACAGAGTATTCCAAATGAATAACAATTTTAAATGTGCTGATGTACCAATAACCTGGAATAGTGTTTATGTGCTAACAATCTTGATGTTATCGCAATCTTATAATCCAAAATGTCTCTAAATGAATTCATAGTAATCCTCAAATTGTGATTTAGTCAGAAAGTATTACTGAGCACTTTGCAATTCCAGTGAATAATTTAAATAAATAAA
This sequence comes from Megalonaias nervosa, assembly GCA_016617855.1. Lineage (NCBI taxonomy): Eukaryota > Metazoa > Mollusca > Bivalvia > Unionida > Unionidae > Megalonaias > Megalonaias nervosa. Next base: position 25,638 of record JAECUM010026388.1, read on the forward strand.
TCTTCTTGAATTAAATCTGAACTGAAGTTAAAGATAGGAATAAATAATTCTCATGTCAACAACTCTAACATAAAAACTGAAGACACAGTAAGAGGACCAGGATGAGGGTCATCTTAATGGAAATTTCTTTCAAACTGTAAACATAATTATCTCTAGAATTTTCCAAGATTAGATTCAAGGCTGTATCTAGAGCTCAAACTAAAGTAAACATGTTTACCCTACATTAGTCATTTGTCATGTAGGCCCAAACTCATACCCTAGACAAAGGTCAATTACAAACTACAAATTAAATACACACAACATATGATCATGGATAGAAGCCAACACACAATACAAATTACATATACATAACAAAACATGTAAGCCTTGAAATAGGTCTTGTACATTAATACTCCAAACACTCCAATTAATAATGAATGCTCTAATTTCTGATCTTGGCATATACATCTGCCATTTACTGCATGCTTTTCAAGAGATAACTTTGGTCTGATGCCACATTCTATGTGAATCACCTTTGCCAGTGTCAACAGCAGCAATGATCCACAAAACCTGCTTATTTGTCCTGAGGAAAGGTGTTGTCTGAACAAATGTTAGGAATGCAAGTCTGCTTTCCCTTCTCTAATCTTTTGCAGTCTCTTTGTTGCAACTATGGATGCTAATCTAAAAATAAAAACAAAAGAGGATACATATATTCATAAGCCACCATCAAGTAATGTCTGACCCAGAAAACTAATGCATGTTTTGATTGGTTACTAGTTCTTTTTTTTATTTCATTGTTACTACAAACCACAAATTTAAGGACAATGATCATAAGATCATATAATCCCCTTCCCTGTTACATACATAACAATGAATCACAAGATAATATAACCCCATTCCATGTTTCAGGCACAACAATAAATATGGAATTCTATAACCCCATTCCCTGTTACAGGCACATTCATTCATTTGATACATGTACTGATGAACATGACGGTTTTAGCATAATCACACGATTCAGTATAGCACATGTTGGGAAGTCATCTGTTGCTGTAAACAGATATGATGTTATTTATCCAAAGCACCTTGTGTGCACTTCGTGTTTGTTTTCAGAGAGAGACAAATGGAATAACTTTAAGTGTAAACACATGAAGCTTATGCAATATTCTGTTCTACTCCATATTTCCACAATATGTGCTATTGCTGGAAATAGTTGTGAAACATCACTGTTAATAAATTTGTCATGGGGATAAAAAAGAATCACTTTTATACATGGAGATATAGTTTTCACTACTATATTTAAAACAAATAGTGAAAGAGATAACAAGAAAGGATCAATCTATTTAGAGCTTAATATGTGCAGCTGCTGGTTAAATCAAAATCAGATCTAAACCCTGGAGATGTCTTAAAAATGTGCAACTTCAACAGAAAAACACTCCAAACATTTGCGTTGGTACCAGTTCTGATGCATAATACTGGTTAAAATGGTTACAAATGGATAATTTCACAACTTGCACTTGTGAAATTACACAATCTCTTTTAGAAAAAATATTTAGATAAATGTTGGTATGTTCATATTTATCTTTAGAAAAATTCTGCACTTTGATGTCTTTGCCAAGACCAAACATTACAAACCACATTTTGCCTACGCAAGAAAGTACTACATGTCAGACCATTATACTGTATCCAGTATACTGACTTTTTGTATACATTATTTATTACAAGTCAGTGGTTGACATTACTTTTTAAAATCTTGAGTATTTCATGTTTCTATCAATTTAATTTGATTTCCTCTTATATGGAAATTGTGACACTAATTCTATTTAAAGTTTCTATCTGGCTGATTGGTAATTTAGACTCCTTTGTCTTCATTGACAGTTTGTCAGCAAGTCATGACACTATGTAGGTATGATGTAATTGCTTGTTACACCGTATCATTTCTGGTCTCCTTTATGTAATTTAATAGTCTAAAATAAAACAGCAACCAATTGCATTGCTTATGGGAAAAATGAACATCACTATTGTTCCCTTACATAAAGTATTTACTGCAAATCCAAAACAATATTAGTGATTATTACAATTATAGTTACTTTTTAAACACACTAATTATTTTTAAACCTGATGCTCACTTGCTAACATTATGTGATTGAAACAGCAGACATATGATATAAACTTGGATGTCTATCCATATAGAGATTTTTCAGCATTTGTAAACAGGATCTGATACTACCGCCACTGTTTCATAAGCACTTCATCTGTGTAACACATCACTGCAATTAGGGTAAAACTACAACCAAAAACTAAAAAAATTTTTGTCTAACAGTAATTTGCTAATATTTGATGTCAAGAATATGCTACAACTCAAAATATGTTACAGTTTAATGATATGCATCATGATTTACAGTACTTTTATCCCAGTTGTAGTATCAGCATACAGTGTGATTACTTTCCTACATCAGTTAACCCAGTTGTACTGAGTATCAGCATACAGTGTGATTACTTTCCTACATCAGTTAACCCAGTTGTACTGAGTATCAGCATACAGTGTGATTACTTTCCTACATCAGTTAACCCAGTTGTACTGAGTATCAGCATACAGTGTGATTACTTGCCTACATCAGTTAACCCAGTTGTACTGAGTATCAGCATACAGTGTGATTACTTTCCTACATCAGTTAACCCAGTTGTACTGAGTATCAGCATACAGTGTGATTACTTTCCTACATCAGTTAACCCAGTTGTACTGAGTATCAGCATACAGTGTGATTACTTGCCTACATCAGTTAACCCAGTTGTACTGAGTATCAGCATACAGTGTGATTACTTGCCTACATCAGTTAACCCAGTTGTACTGTATATCAGCATACAATGCAAGGACTTGCCTACATCAGTGATGTCAGTTGTAGAGTATCAGCATACGATGCGAGGACTTGCCTACATTTGTTAACCTAATTGAACTGCGTATCAGCATATGATGCAAGGACTTGCCTATATCAGTTAACCCAGTTGTACTGAGTATCAGCATACGATGCAAGGACTTGCCTACATCAGTTAACCCAGCTGTACTGAGTATCAGCATACGATGCAAGGACTTGCCTACATTTGTTAACCCAGTTGTGCTGAGTATTGCATACGATGCAGGAACTTGCCCACATCAGTTAACCCTTTAGCTACAACAGCTGTTGTGCAGTTGCACTACAGCTGAGTGCTATCATATCAGTTACTGAGGCTGGTTGCTGGGCTGAATACTAGAGCATCATCATGGCTGACAACCAAAACTGACAATAAAAACATGGTTACATTTATATTCATTATTTCATTAGTTTTTGCTGGATTTCAGTGAAATAAAAAACAGCTTACCTTGTATAGTGTCTGTTATTCATATATTTCAACTTTATATACTCCAACATCCCGTCATACAAGAAATCCCAGTCATGCAAACTGTTTTGAATCCCACAAAATAAATCCAACATTTACATTGCAGGTCTTGCTTTTGGTCCCCCATTTTCTTGGCATAATCGTTTGTTTCTTTCACAAGCTTTTCCACCAGACATTCAGGAAAAAACTTGAGAAAAAAATCTTTCTCATTGCCTAGTGGTTCAAGCTCGATTGTTGAACTAACATGAGAATCAAAATCATTGATCTCAAACACAGCGAGGTCATCACTCCATTGTGCAAGTAGGACTATGTCCTCGTCATCCGATTCAAAATCACTTACATCTGGTATTGAAACGGGACTAACATCAATATCTGATCATTTTCTAAGAATGATCCATTAAACTCTTCGATATCGCTTGCACCAAACCCTTCAAAGTCGCTCATATCTGAATTAGATTCCATCTTTGTTGTTGTTGTTGTTGTTGTTGTTGTAGGGTTTAACGCCATTTTTCAGTACAAGATAGGCTATACATGGCAGCCAGTATTAATGGTGGAGGAAGAACCCGGGTAAACCCCGGAATGAACCACCGACCCATTGGCCGAATCCGAGACTCGAACCCACGCAGACAGAGGTGAAATGGCAGTGATCCGTAATGGTGAGCGCTTTAGACCACTCGGCCACTCGGGGCCCCTTGATTCCATCTTTGTTTATCTCAACTACATGTGTTTCGTAAATTGTGGAAAAGCCCTTCCAGTGTGTCTAAATTTAACCTCTCAGCTTTCAAACTTGTATCAAAATGTTGAATAAACAGTCCTCTCATTGGTCATGATAATCAAAAATATGTAAACTTCTGTACTTTCAACCAATTAACGTTTAGACAACATAGCTGTCATGTCCGCATAGATGCGACACTGGGGTTTCGAGTACTGCTGAACAATATGCACATAAGCGACATTGGGGTAGTAAACAAGGTTTATCAACACTGCATATATGTGTCAGTGGGGTTCATGAGCTATTTACAGGTGACACTTAGATGCGGCAATCATAGCTAGAGAGTTAACCCAGTTGTACTGAGTATTAGCATACAATGCAAGGACTTTACATTTGTTAACCCAGTTGAACTGAGTATCAGCATATGATGCAAGGACTTACCTATATTTGTTAACCCAGTTGTGATGAGTATCAGCATATGATGCATGGACTTGCCTACATCAGTTAACCCAGTTGTACTGAGTATTAGCATACAATGCAAGGACTTGCCTACATTTGTTAACCCAGCTGAACTGAGTATCAGCATATGATGCGACGACATGCATCATCCGATGTTGGGGTCATGCATTCATTGTCTTCCAAGAAGGCACAAGAATGATTGAGATTTTGACCTTTCCTCTACTTAAAAAGGTATTGAAGGCTGTGCAATAATTATGATGGTAAGATGCAACAATAAGTAAAGCACTAAAAGCATATATGATTGATTGGTTAAACACAATTATGATGGTAAGATGTAACAACAAGAAAAGCACTCCAAGCACATAATAATTATGATGGTGAGAAGTGATAACAAGAAATAAACTTCAAGCATATAACAATTATGATGGTAAGATGTGATAATAATAAAGGCACTTCAAGTATATATAACTGATTGGGTAAATAAACTATTTCATGAATAACTCGAACACAAAATTAGAAAGTAATGAGCCCATTTTTTAATGTAAACCTTTTAAGTATGTGTTTAACTTTCTTAATTATTAATTATTATAATTAAAAAAACAAAAGGTATAGATCATTTCAATCATTCTTCATTTTTTATATACTGAAATTATTACCTGTGGGCAATTGCAGGGAAATACTGGTTGATGTAGACAAATGCAAGTTCTGGGTGCATAGAAATCCAGACTTCATCCAGTTTATTTGCTATGGCAACAATCATATGATGTGCAAAACCTTCTGTACACATTCTTTTCTCTCCAGGTTTCATTTCCAAACCAAGACTCTAGTGAAAAAGAATCAAATTTCAAATACAGACAGTCTCATATACACATACTTCAAAGTTGTGTTTTGTACCCCATCCAAAATTGCAGATAGCAGCACAATTATGAGTACATCCTGATTTTGTAAATTGTGATGTGCATACATTTTAACAATAAGGACTGACCTTTCACTTTTCTTCTGAAGGCCTGCGATTTTCTTCTGAAGGCCTGCAATTTTCTTCTGAGCCAGGATTTATTTTTCTTTCATCTTAAGATAATATTTCATTTTCAACTAACATACTGGATAAAATTGGAGGGGGGGGGGTCCTAGGTAAATCAGAGCAAGAACATTTTTTCAAGCAATTTGAAGGATGGATATTTTTAAAAATACCAATTCACTAACCCCAGAAACTAAGGTATTTAAAGGCAGTTTGAATCTTGTCAAAATCAGAAATGAATCATTTAATACAAATTTTGTTTATGCAATTACTTCTGAAAAATGCCACTGGTAATATGATGTTAAGGGATGAATTCTGAACAAGGCCAGGCAATGCTCTTCCCCCTAAAACCCTTAACCCTTTTAATATCATATATACTCACAAGTTCAGCCCAACTGCAAATGACACTGACCCCGATCTGTTGTTGCATAATAATAATGGCAGATCTGGGTATATGCAGTTTGCAGTTGGGCTTGACTTATAAACATGTATATACAGTAACATATAAAGATGCTGTTGATCCGTGTATATCTGTTTATTTTTTGGATGTTTGTAAAAATTTAGATTTTTATTGACACTTCAGTTTGTAAATAAAGTTGCTCACAGAAATGAACATATATATTTATGGTAGTGATGTTTTATACTGGAACTTTAATTTGTGATCTGTAGCAACTATGAAATCTGTCAAAATAAGTACCCAAAAATATCAGTGAAATCACAATACCGTAAAGCACCTATCCAAATTAGGGTTAACAACATGATTCAAGTCTGTAAGAGTATTCTTTTAATTTTGGCTATTTGTTGATTATTTAATCCGAATTTCTAGCTCACTGGCCATAAAATCAAGTGAGCTTTTGGTATGTCCCTGCATTGCAATGTGTTGTGTGACCTGTGCATCTACCAACTCACATTTTAAACTTCTCAAAACTCACTGGACCAAACTAAGCACAGAGCATCATGGCAAGAAAGGTTTAAAATTTCTACAAAGACGGCAGTCTTCTGTCAAATATGGCTCACATTACTAACAGTAGTACAAACCCTTGACGTGACTTCTGAAAAACCACTGAAGAGAATTTGATCAACTTGGACAGAAAACATCTTGGAAGGAAAACTTAAGTTTGTACAAACAAGGTTGACCTGTCTTAAAATATGACCACTAGAAAAACCATTATTACTATAAAAATGTTGCCACTACTACCTAACTAGAAAAACCATTATTACTATAAAAATGTTGCCACTATTACCTAAAGAGAAAAACCATTATTACTATAAAAATGTTGCCACTATTACCTAACTAGAAAAACCATTATTACTATAAACATGTTGCCACTATTACCTAAATAGAAAAACCATTATTACTATAAAAATGTTGCCACTATTACCTAAAGAGAAAAACCATTATTACTATAAATATATTGCCACTATTACCTAAATAGAAAAACCATTATTACTATAAACATATTGCCACTATTACCTAAATAGAAAAACCATTATTACTATAAACATATTGCCACTATTACCTAAATAGAAAAACCATTATTACTATAAAATATTGCCACTATTACCTAACTAGAAAAACCATTATTACTATAAAATCTTGCCACTATTACCTAAAGAGAAAAACCATTATTACCATAAAAATGTTGCCACTATTACCTAAAGAGAAAAACCATTATTACCATAAAAATGTTGCCACTATTACCTAAAGAGAAAAACCATTATTACCATAAAAATGTTGCCACTATTACCTAACTAGAAAAACCATTATTACCATAAAAATGCTGCCACTATTTCCTAACTAGAAAAACCATTATTACCATAAAAATGTTGCCACTATTACCTAACTAGAAAAACCATTATTACCATAAAAATATTGTCACTATTACCTAAATAGAAAAACCATTATTACTATAAAAATTTGAAAATTTTTACAACTTCTCCAAAAGCACTGAAAAGACATTAACCAAACTAAATAGAAAGCATCCTGCATGAAGACCTTTCAAATAGTGTAAATAATGCTAACTACCATCAAATATGGCCCTCATTACTAAGAATAAAAAAACCCCTGTAAATGACTTATTCAAAACCGGCAAACAATTTTCTGATATTTGACAGAAATATCCTGGCATTAAGACCTTTCAAATTTATATCTTTATATAAAAAAAAACATTGATGTAGATCTGCTATCAAATATGGCCACTCTTACTAAAACTAGAAAATTCTTGAAATTACTTCTTCCGACTTTTGAATAGGACTTTAAAATCTATACTGATGATACTGGTTGCCAGAACTCAAATAAAAAAAAACTTTAAATCACTTCTACAAAACTATGGACAAAACTTGAACAATCATGCTTAAAAACATCATGGCATGATGTCTTTTTTAAATTTACACAATTTGCTGATTTGCCATTAAATATGGCCACCATTACTAAAACTAGAAAAATATTTAAATATCTTTCAAAAAACATCAACTGATTTTGACCAAATATGTCAGAAAGCATCCCGGCTTAGATTGCTTTCAAAACATACAAATGATGCAAATCCACCACTAGAAATAGAAAAATATTTATAAAACTTTTATCTCAACAAATACCAAACACATTTTGATCAACTTTAACACAAAGCAACTGGGTGCAAGACTTTTCAGTCTTGGGCAAATTATGCTAATTGTGCCATCAAATATGAATTAAAATAGAAAAACAAAAGAAAACTTGCAACAACTGTTTTCGTAATGTGCAATCTACAGCAACACTGGATGAAATTTCAAAGCATCCTACTGACCCAGATTTCTTGATCAACTGCTCATGGCTTGATTATTAGGCAGATCTCACCCAGATTTCTTGATCAACTGCTCATGGCTTGATTATTAGGCAGATCTCACCCAAATTTCTTGATCAACTGCTCATGGCTTGATTATTAGGCAAATCTCACCCAGGTGACCTTAATCTGACCTTGTTTTTTCTTATATTCTTAGATGAAGAAATGCAATCTTTGGAAGTAGCCTCAAACTAATACATCAATTAAAGACAAATTTAAAATTTTGATTTCTAATATTTTTTATATATGTATTAAGCACTTACATTGGACAAGTAATTTGTACCTTTTCAGTAGTTTCAGTAAAAGCATGTATTAAGGCCTCTGAAAAAAATGGTCCTGCAACCACCATGGTGACATGTATGTTCCTGTCATGTGTCTCACTTCTCAAACAGTCAAATGCACCCTGAAATTGTACATCAAAAGAAGAGAATGTGGGACAGTGGATATAGTTTTTGTCATCTTTATTTATAAACAATTAGAAGTAATTAAAACACTCTTGAACTCCTAACAACACATGCTGTGTATTCGTGACCATATTTATTGGACATGGTTCCCCCTCCACTTTCACAACCTCTGGCAAATATTTACCAAAAATGTATTTACCTCATCATAAGCCCACCCTCTACTAAGTAAAAATTTTATTACGCTGGCCCTCAGAGCTTATCATGGGATAAATGCGGTATCTTTCATAGTATACCAATGTTTGTGACTTTTGTGGCATAGTCCACATAGTGGGTTACATCCACTTGGGATGGTAAAAGATCCACTGCTACAATACTGTAAATCTGGTTAAAAAATGCCACTTTAAGAAATCCATACTCTTTGACAACTTTATGACTTAATTTAGATTATATTTACTGTCATTTTCTTCTCTTATGTGTCTTAGTGCAGAAGATGAAATAGATTCTGGATAACATGCCTGAACAAAATATCCTAGGAATCTTAATTTTCAATTATGGAATGCAAAGTCTATGATGATATAAGGTATCATCATTTGGAACATCCTCATCACTTTCTGATGAGTCTAGTAACTTTTTCCTGTATGTGATTGAAAAAACCCAAGGTCATTCCAATTGAAGGTACCATGACAGCAGACATGAAATATGTCACTGAGATCAAAGTGTCATGTGTTTGATCTGCCACATTTAGTCAAGTTCCTTTACCCTCATTCTTGATGGGAATTCAATGCATACAACTAGTCAAGCTATTTATTATCCATGGAGACCATGAAATGAGGTTTAGATCTATGGGTAAAGTCATCATTATGACTATATTCTGAAAGGGTGTAGGAGCATACTTTGGTTTCTATGATTGTTCTGTTGATAGGAAACTTACCCCAATCTACATGAACTATGATCATTTTGTGAAAATTCTCTTTGCAAAACCACAAAAAGTAATACCCACAAAATTCAGAATACCTTGAAACATATTTCTTTAATTTTGTTACTTTCCTACTTAATTATTTTATCAAAATTCAAATAATTATGTTTTAACAAGAAAGCAACTGCATTAAAGTGCAATCCTGAAAATATGAGAATTATTTGAGAATAACTTTTTTAAAGATCTCTGAATTCAAATTGTAATAAACTTGATAAAGGAAAAAGAGTAAATATGCTGCCAAGAAAACAAAATTGATTTAAATATTAGAAACAGCATCCATATACTACTCGAGATTTAATGTTCCAAATATTCTGTAATGTTAGCCCTCATGCATCCATATTGCTGTTACACAAAACCTACAGCATTACCATAACACAAGTACAGTAGTAACAGGTACAATATACACCTAATCTGTGTTACACAGTTCTGTAAGTAGACACTAGCAGGACATGCCTGACTGCTGACAGCAATATCATTAGGTCATAGTGACCTTCACCTGGACCTACACTTTATAGACCTACAAACATCAGGTAACTTCCTTTGCCCCCAAGGCAAACCACTTTTAAAATTTGTTCAAAGACAGAATAAAAAGAAAGTATAATGAAGAAGCCATTTTCTTTCTTTACTTTGTTGTGACCTTGAATATTGAGATCTCAGCCCCAACATATGAAGCATTACTTTCCTGAACAGCAAGCTGTCCTTGGTCCAATTATGTATTTTGTAATTAAATCTATTGAACATAAAATTTTCTACCTACTTCACATTAACCTTGACTTTTCACCTAACTACCCCCAGAATGGTAAGGTTATGCAGTCTAGGACTGTTATTTTTTGCATTCATGTTTTTTTCCACCCTCACCGAGACCTTGACCTTTGACCTTTATACTAGAAAAGCAATAGGTTTCTGCCTTGTTCGGTCAAGGTAGTGGCCTGAAACTAAAAAGACTGCAGAAAGCAAAAAAGGAATAACAGATGGATGGGTATCATAGCATGATACACTCCACCTTACCTTAAGAAAGATTACATCATAACCCTTTTGCTGTGACACCTGGCTTAAATTATAACTAGCACAGACAAAATGACCCATATGTATTGCTTGCTTTTACACATCAGACAAGAATATACATACTCCTTCCACCCACCACCATGCGTTAATTTGCAGCCTTGACCCCTTTCAGGTACATTCTGAGTAGACAAAAAAATCAGCATTCTAAATTACTGTTAAAGACTAAGGATTAAACATGTAGTAAACCTCAACTATAAGGAACTTTGCTATTAGCAATTCACTGATATAACACCAATCCACACTGGACCTCAGAGAATACTTAAAAAGAATACCGTCTATACTCTCTTATAAGATAAATCCAACTGCAAACTGCATAGACCCAGATCTGCTATCACATAATGCACCAACAGATCTGTGTGCAGTTTGTTAGGAGTAATCAGTAGAACAAAACACAGACCCTGTTCTGTAGGAACATTATGTTACGACAGATCAGGATTTATGTTGTTTACAGTTGGACTTGACTTATAAGTGAATATATACAATACTTCATTATAATGAAAGCCTCTTAATATAAAAATGATTTGTATGGACCCAAGATCATCTGTTATAGTAACTAACTTGCATCCTCTGGACACATGATGAAAGGAGGTCACTAATAATAAATATTCAGCAAAAGTTTACTTGGTGCACCTCAATTTCATGATTTCTTGGGCTATGTCCCTGCTACTTACATGTAGGGCATGTTTAGAACAGCTGTAAGATCCCAAGCCAGGTGCACCTGGTTTATGAAAAAAGAATATTACAAGCAATATTCAACACTTTCAAAGAAGACCGTCAGGTTTTGAACAAAAAATAATGTGATTGCCTCAACTCTAACCAAACAACTGTATGCACTACTAATCTTGAAATAAGTTTAATTTATCAAAATGGTTCTTCAATTACTTTTTGGTGCCTTCTAGGTACAAAAACAAAAAGAAAATCCTAAAAATGATAAAATATTAACAATACTTTGCAAATTAAGCAAGACAATTGAACGTTTACAGTAGTTTTATGTAAAATGACAGAAATTGAGTTACCCAGTATATGTTGTGTTGCTGACAAAAATATTATATACTGAAAAGTATGCTTAATTTCTTTTTATTTGCCTGAAAGTTGCATTTTTTGGAAAAATGCATATTTAATTATTATGAGGGATATTTGGGCATTTCTGAATATTTTGTTATAATTATTTTTTGAACATGTCAATTCCTATTCTGTTGTAACTAACAGCACCTAAACACAGTCTCAAGCTGATGTACATGTGGCAAGTATTTTTTTCCACATTTTATATCCCACCTTATTTCCTTATTCACAACTCGAAAGGCATTTAACATTGTTTACTATATTTATTCTGAATTAGGTTTTTTTTGAAGGCACACATGCTGCATGGTATGTTTCTTCATTCCTTCTTTTAATTTAATGATGGTAATCAATGTCTGTATATCTAGCATAGTAATGCAAAGGTGTTCACTCGTGTATGTTTCTTTGCTGGGATGCCACAGTGATCATTCTGGGGATTAAAACTAATTGCTGACGATTTTATTGTTGTAGTTTTGTTGTTTTTTTTGTGGTTTATTTTCTGATTTTAGTATTGCTGTAGGGTTACAAAATTCATAAACTGATGTGAATAATGTTTAAACATTCTATTTACTAAAGAAAAAAATTCTTTGTGGTGTTATAATAATTATTTCATTACAACAATATTCACTGGTGATAAAATAGAAAATGGCTTCTATGGACTGCATACAATATATCTATGTATGATATTTTAAGGACAAATAAAAATTGACAGACATAATGTAATAATCAGGAGTTCTCTGCAAAAAATCGAGAGGTGGGTGTGGAACGACCCCAAAAATCGGGAGTTTTTTTTCTCCCAGCATGAGAGTTGACAGGTATGGCCAAGAGAGTTTCATAGGTATTATTTTTTCATGCAAAAGGCCTGGTCATCCCATCTTCGCAAATAAAGGTTCCACTATGTTAACCTACCCACACCATGACAAATGGATCCAGTATTTCAGTGCTTTGGGTCTGTGAATTTCAATAATGGTTGAATCTTAATATCAAAGATTCACTAAAGAGCAGACAATTTGGAAGCTACCATTGGTTGGAAGTGCAGTGTTCCAGTGTATGAATAACATACCAAAACGTTAGTACAAAATGGCATTTAGTAACTGGATAATCGGACTGACCAGGTGTACAGAAGTGCATGGGGAGTACTCTGAGAGGATGTACTGATGTACTGTTTACTACTGAAGACCTTTGTTGTACAGCACACTAATATTCAGAACTTCTTAAATACCCATCAAAGGCAACCAAACACACCAAATTTCCCAGCTACACTGCTGGTACAAACAATATGTCCTTCTCTTCTGTCCAGCATGTGGGGTAGTACTGCTTTGGTAAGGGACAGGGGACCCAGAACATTCAGCCTTAACATCTCCTGGTCAATATTCAGGGATGTCCTCTCCCACAGGGCTCGCTGTGACCGCCCAGCATTGTTTACAAGGATGTCTATCTGTCAAATATATACAAATATGTTAAAGTCTTAACACTTGGGAAAAGATTTGTTTTTGATGTTGGAACATTTGGAAATTGAGGTCCCCAAGGATTTCTGCATTTAAACTGCCATAAATTCATTGTTTTGAAGAGTATGAATTTGTGTGGTTCTTGCCAACCATTAATCTTAACATCCAATGAACACTGGTTTTTTCAATTTAAACAATAGAGCCCCTATCCAAATCCATGAAATTAAGTGCTCTCAGAGATGTCACTTTTCAAAATTTGAAAATCAATACCTATACAAATAAACCTTAATAAATGAATTCACAGCATTTAGTTTGTTCATGGGCTTTTTCCTTTTCCAAACTGATGAATAACTTTACAAAGGCTAGATATCAAGAGAGCTTTTCTGTCACCAGTACCACGATGAATTAAATTAATTTTATTTGTACAGTAATTATTATTGTGCAAATTTCCAATAAAAATTATAAACGTTATACCAAAATGTAAATACATATAAGTACATCATGATATTAATGTATACAAAGGTTCTCTCTAAATAAAATAACAATTTCTACTATGCATATCCCATAGATCATTCTGTATCTTCCAAACCAAGAATGGAATTTATATAGGACTTGTTTGCAAGGCCTAAATTAATACTGACGCCCCCACCACCATCACCAAAATTGCTACACTCTAAAACATTTTTTTTAAAAGTTACTGCAGCAATAATTTTCTCTCTAATCATGATACTGTTTGCCACATGTATTTCCAGCTACATTTGTAAAATGTCTTTACACTGCCATCAAGTAAAGAAAAAAAAAAAAAGCAACAAATTTACCTATCTACAAAGCCAGTCCTAAACTTATCAGACAGGAAAAAGGAAACAAACGATCATTTAAGATTTCTATTCTCTTAATATTTGATTAATTTTTTGTTCAAAACATAAGGAAATACAATATGAGAAACTTAAGTAATCAGTCAGATCTATTGAATGGGCTGATTCTGCAGTGTACAACACAATGAGAGTGACAAACCTTTTTGAAGTATTTGAGAACAGTTTCCACAGCCTGTTTATGTGTATCAAATGCAAGCATATCCAGTGGCAATATCAAAATTTTGTCTGCTTTCATCCTGCTTCTCTCTGGAAAATAAAGATGTACAGTATTCCCTATGCAAATTTGTATTGTGAATTAGATCCCAAATAGTCCTAAACATTCTATCAAAAGTCCAAATGTATAGAGTTCCAACTGAATTCTAGGTGTTCCAAATAAATTCCAATGATGAATGTGCTGATGTTCCTGTAGTCTCAAATGCACTAATATGCCATTGGCTGGAATGTGGCAATGCGTTAAAAGGCTTTTGATTTATCACTATGATATAATCCAGAATGTCCTTGACTGAATTAACTATAATACCATATTAATATAAGTATTAATCAGCACTTTGTATTTCCAGTGAATAATTTAAATACATAAACCCACCCAAATTAAAAACTGAACACAACAATAAGACTGATTCAACTTCAGAGATCAAGGTAAGAATGTGTTTGTGTCTGTGATTTGGATTTTTAACGTAGCTTTAACAATTTTTCAGCCATATCGCTACAATGTCTGCAGTGTGGCAGTTTATAGTGATGTCTAGCACTGGGACATCATGCCGCAGACATGTAGCATGATGTCCCACCCAGTCATTATTCTGACACCAGACTGACCAGTCCTAACACTAACCTCTTAATGCTGAGCGCCACGCGAGGCAGCTGTTAGTACCATTTTATAAGTCTTTGATAGGACTTGGCTGGGGATCGAACCCACGACCTCCCGCGTCCAAGGCGGATGCTCTAACCACTAGCCCGCCGGAGCAGTCAAGGTAAGAATGAATAGTTTTTCAAGTAAACAATACTGAAAAAAGACACCATCCCAACATGTTTTTCCAGTCAGGCAACCATCCCTGTTGTTTGCTGCCGATCCATGCCCATTTTCCCCCAGGGTAAAGAAAAAAAAATTTAAATTTATGACATTGATTTGTGCCTCTAACTGAGCTGTACCTTAAGAGCTTAGTACATTATATAAACTAATCATTATAATATATATAATGTTTAAAAGAAAAAAAACTACCTACCTACCCTAGTTTTAAAATCAGTGCAATAGGAAACACATTTTTTTGGCCCAAAAAGCTAAGACACATTAACAGAACCAGGATGTAGGTCAGTCTCCTCTCTAAAATATTCAAAGTTGACAACAAGTTTAGGAATTTCCAAGTGAAAAACTAATATCCTACATACAGAAAGAAGCAAACATGTTTACCTCCATTAATAATGAACTCAATATTTTAATCTATGATCACAGAGAAATATTTGCTATGTATTATGTTGTTTACAAAATAAATGTCACTGGTTAGGTAGACCATTAACTTCATTTTGGACCAAGGTCAATAACAAAATACATATATATATTGCATAATAGCAAATGATTAGTGAGAAAAGCCAACAAACAATATATATATATATATATATATATATATATATATATATATATATATATATATATATATATATATATATATATTTGTCCTGGGTTTAATGTTTCTTCATGGTTGTTGGATATAGAAAAGCAAGCATTAAAAAAAGATATTCTGTCGTAAGTGCAAAAGCCTGATATCTAATTCCCAAAAATCATTAAATTTGCTGTTTTCATAGATATATGTGGGCACTGCTATTTTCTGTTTAATAGAACTGAATTTTTTCTCCACTACATTTCTCCAAACGTTTGCATTTATTCACACACACATACACACAGTGATGATAACTGATTACTTATGTTTGCATTACACTAGTTAGTAAGACCTATATATGCCCAAAGGAAAGATGTTATTAATGAAGCTGGGAAAAGTAACACTTTTTCACATAAGCTGGATGTTAAATTTACCAATACAGCCAGCCTTGACATTCTTAAGCCTCTCCTCCCTTCGAGCAGACAGCACCAAACAACATCCTGCTTCTGCCAGTTCATATGCCAGAGCCTCCCCCAACCCACTTGAGGCTCCTGTTATCCACACAACCTTCTCTGACAGAGAGGCTGTAATAGAAATACCATGTTAATAAGGCTGATAAATATTACTTGATGAGGTATAAAAATCTTTCTTCTAATGCACATGAACATTAGTATATCCCCAAGCTTCTACAAAGACAAAACAAAAACTCATGATTATATATCTCTATATATATATATGTTTGTTCTTTTGAGTCTGAATGCCATTTCTCAGCGCAAGATAGGCTATACATGGCAGCCGGTGAAACTGGTCAAGAAAGTACCCAGGAAAGCCCAATAAGAACCATCAACACATGGCAAGCTCCTGGCAATCTTTCCCACATACCCATATTGGCCAAGCCCAGGACTCAAACCTATGTGGACAGATATGAGATGGCAGTGATCAGTAAAGACGAGGACTTTAGACCACTCTGTCACCCTGGGCCCCACATTAGACATTATAATAAAATGTTTGTAAGTGTATAGAGGCAATACAAACATAAACTTTGCAAAACATTCACAATGTTTCCTTCTCATGAATAAAGTTGTATCAAATCATCTTCAAAGTAATCTAATCCTAACATAAACAATGGAAAGTAAATGATGTTAAATTAAAAACAAAGCTGTCTTTTTTCTGAAAATCAATAATATTCCATATATTAGGTCAACCTGACACCATATTTAAAAAACTCCAAAACCAGAAACCACGTTCAAACTAAATGTTACTATCATTAAAAAGGAACAAGCTGAATTATAAACCAAAATTGATATGTTAAGTACTTTTTTAATTTGCAAATACTGTTAAGTACCGATAGTAATTTTCACACTGCATCATTTAGAAGAAAAAATGGTTAGACGTACAATACCATCATTTGCAACATAAAATGGTTAGACGTACATTGGCTACCTATTCTGTGCTGTTTCTGCTTAGATAAAAAAGGTAGCAAATTTCAGATGATGAGAGGTCTTAAATTGTCAGACTGAAAATTTTATTTCCATTATCTTCTGTGACAGAAACAAAGGTTAATATTAATTTATAAATGATTGTGGTCAGCTGATTTTCTGTTGTTTTTTTTTTTAGAATACTGTAATCCTATTGGATACTTTTAGACTAATGACAAATAGTACTTATGAAGTCATTTGCTACCAAATTTTCAAGCTGCTATTAAAAATATATTCCCGCATATACAATATTTGAGTTTAAGTGTACAGTCAAGTTGAGTAGTTTTATAAATATGGGGCCTGAACCATCTCTATTATTAATGCATTTTATATTAATTTATATTTGAAAATCGATGCATGTATTTGCAGCATAATATTAATCTGAGGCTAGAT
The DNA here is from genome assembly GCA_016617855.1 of Megalonaias nervosa. Classification (NCBI taxonomy): domain Eukaryota; kingdom Metazoa; phylum Mollusca; class Bivalvia; order Unionida; family Unionidae; genus Megalonaias; species Megalonaias nervosa. The sequence continues at coordinate 43,296 of JAECUM010026388.1, forward strand.
TAAAATAAATTCAAATATGAAATGTCAAAACTTGTAAATGGTTGAGAATTTTATGAAAGTGAGAAAGAGGTTTAGATCCAAAAAATGTTTTCCATGAAACACCTGGTGAATTTCCAAATAGTTCACACCACTGGAGAACCAAGTCTGTCTCTGCAAATAGCAACCTCACTCCCTGTGTTACAAGGTAAACCACAACAAGCAGGAATGAAACTAAACACCAGTCCATCTGAATAAAATAAAAATACTGAATAATTCCATTTTACAGGACAAAAATAAAATACTATTTTAGTGTGACTTGTCTACTTTCTTTTCATTCAGTCTTTGTAATATATGTGCATTTTCACATGTATGCAATAAAAAACTGTTATGATAAATAAATGATGGATCAAGTGCAAGGTCCATCAAACTTTCAATTTGTACTCACCTTAAACTTTTTTCATCCATTGCAATATCTTTTTTTTCAAATCTGACTGGCCACTTAAGCATATATTTTCCTGTACAATCTCAAATGAACTTTAACTCCATTTATCTTCGTCAACTGTGCTCACATATCACTTTGCAAGAGCAATATCTAAATTTAAATGGGTCAGTTGCTCCGTTTAGGTAATAAAATTTAGCTCGAAGATAACTTTCTCATAGTAAATAATGACACCTCATCAATTTTCCCCAAACAAAATTTGTTCTTCTTATGACACTCTTAAAAAGAAATGATTGTGAGTTGAGATGGTTTTACATTCCAGGACTGGTTACTTAATTACAAACTGTATCCTCTCCCTCCAGCCAGCCATCATGCAGGAGTTCCCTTTCTTACCTTGTTCAGTGTATAAAACCAACAGTTTCTGTAGCTCACAACATATTTCTTTGCAGTTAACAAATCACAAATTCAGGATTAGGGTATTTTTACTGATTATCTTTACAATCAAAATTCAACTGCAGATGTATTGTATTCACTTACAAATGGGACAATTGTACAAGAGGGACAAAAAGTCTGATCACTGGTGATTAATCTCAAAGGCCAAGAAAAAAGTGGCTCAACACAAGTGAAGGCAGTGCAGAAATGCATCTTACACAAAACCTACAACAGATATTGTGATTGCAAATGAATTTGCTACTTGAAAATATTACTTTCTTACATGCATGATACAAATGTCATAACTGAATGCAAGGCTGACACCAAATTTATAACACTTTATTTCGAGAGGTCAACACAGTTTGTGGTACAAATAATCACCCCTATGACCTTAAAAACAAAAGAAAAATGAAACAATCTTTTCCTTAAAACTTAAAACTTATGCACACTTTACTAAATCAGTACTTGATTTTCCTCTCTTTCCCACTTATTCTTACTATCTTTTACACACACACTCTACGTACACTGAAGAACTTCAAATTGCTATTCAAGAAGGTACTTTTTTGCAACCATTTTAACATTCTTCAATATTGCTTCAAACTCTGAAATTAGCCATTAGTCAATTCCACAAAAACAATCCTGAAAAATGGGGACTTTCCTAGGAAAAGTCCAATTTTGCTCTTGGTAGATAAAGATTGTTGGTTTCCAGTGATGTTAAATTATGTTAAATGGACTAATTAATGTAAAGTGTTCATTCAGATATTCTGCAATGCATAAACAGATCTGTGGTAAGTGTGGTCTATTTTTGACAGTGTGTCAGTTTAATTCTTTAAAATACTGCTGGGATGGTGCACAAACTTTGGCACGTGGAATCAAACGTGTTGCTCCCTCTCGTCGATCATAAGCTTTATAAATTCGTTTGTTGCATCCAATGCTCCAAAACTGTACCAGCATAGTCAATCAATGGTTAAGATAAAACCATTACGAAATAATTTGTTTGCATTTTGAGGAAATTAGGCCTTAATTCTACTTGTACTACAAAGTGGGAAGCAAAATACTTTGTAATTCTTAATGTCTTGCCTGCCTTCAGTAAAGGGCACTACACACACACACACACACATTACATGAATCTGGGTCATAAAAGAACAGGTGGGGGCAATCTAATAGCCCTACAGCGTAGGACTAGTGAGGTCTGTAAATAATACGGTCGGTCAAGTCTTTTCAATAAAGCCTCTTTACCCTACCATAGTCTCCTAGTCCTATCCTAGTCCGAGTTTCCTCTGACCCTTGCCATCCCATTTTTGATATTTGGACATTTATGTTGGGTCCTATCCAGGATCCCACTACCAATTAGGGTGACCATTCGCCCGGTTTAATACTTGACAGTCCGGTTTTCACCTGGTCAGTCCCCCTCTTAATATCAACATTTCTGCGCGAGTGCAAAATTAGCATCCGGTACTGTCTAGCTTGTCACTCGACGTCAGTGTCCACCCTCCTGCTATGGACAAAATATATAAATACGCCAGGACACAGTACATGGCACTATTATTGTGAACATCGTGGCACCTGCAGATTTTTTCCCTTGTAAGCTCTGTGGCTTGTTATGAAATATTTTGTTTCCCACTTCGTAGTACAACCTGTACAACAATACGTCTTATTAAAATCTAGATCGCCGATAGGCCTAACGTAAATCCCCCAATCATGGAATGTGTATTATGAAATAATAAGTTACAGTCGCAGGAATCTGGCGATTATCAATCAAGTACGACGAAATCTGTGAGAAAATGAAATCACCTTATCCTCGTACTTTCTATCGATAAAACGTCAGACTCGTGTGGTTACAATAGTTAGTGAACTTAGTGATGTCATGGTGATTTTCAACCTCGAAGGACAAACAACTAGCCTACAGTTCGTTCAGCTGGTCGGAATGATATCCGTGAACGTATGTCTGTAAATTTTAAACTGAGCGTCTCGACGATCCATGTATATACTGCAAACCACCACAAACCTATCGCAAACCACCTTTATAAATGTACAAACTCAATTTCATTATTTAAAATGTGGGTGGAAGGGTTAATATTTATAATGAATCTCAATACGTGCATGTTTTTACAACAGTTACTCAAATGCACTCCGTCAAACCTGAAAATCTCGAATCGGGTAGTAGTATAAGTAGGCCTATATATCAATTGTATTAGCTGAACAAATTCTTGAGGTAAAAGAAAGAAAGAAAACAAGACCCACCCACATCCCAAAACAACGAAACATAAAACCAAGCCTTGAATCGAATTACACCAATTGTTTAATGTTCAAGTTGATGATGAAACATGGAAATATGAAACTTTCATGTCTTTTAAATGTCAAAAAAACTCTCCTCTTGTACATCAATTGGGAATCCATTCAGAAGAATTTATAAATACTCAAGCGCGTATCGGCACACCCCCTCTGACATGACATCGAGCTATTGAGCACCTGGTTTGTTTTTCTTTGGGATTCTTTGTGGGGGGGGGGGGAGAGAATGGAGCAGCATACTCGAGGATAAATATAATTTATACCCGATTTTATTTTAGCAATCAGTTTATTAAAGTATCGTTTAATCTGAAATAATACAGCAACTATGGCTGACAATACTGCTCGGTACTGACAAGATTTCAGTTTGCGTGTGCGCACACTCACGCGTATATATACGCAACACACAATTACAGATCAAGGGGTCGTCCACATATGACGTCACACATTTTTGGCTTTTTTTTTTTTTTTTAACCACCCACCGCCCCCGCCTCCCCCCCCCGTCGTCACACTTCATCACAAAAACTCAGACCCCTCTCTATGTGACGTCACAAATCTCTTATCTCCCCTCCCCTTTTTCCCCCAATTTTTTGTAATACTGAAAAGTAAATGTAATGTAAATCACTTAACTATACAGACAAAACAACAATCTTTTATGTAAAACAGTGTTTAATTAATCAGGCTTTTACAAGGACTGCTTGGCTAATTAAAAGTTTATAAAATTATTTTTAAAAATTTAATTAATTTAAAAAAAAAAAACAAAATGAAATGTAAATTAAACACATTAATCACTTCAGTTCTTCCTAACATTAAAATCTCAACAAATCCACAAAAATTCTAAGGGTTTAAAATCTGAAGTATTTGTAAATGAATTACTTCTCTTCATAGTTATCATTGTCCCAAGGCAAAGAAAGATTCTCCTCCATTGAACGAACAAGAAATCCATTTGTTTCTAGATTAACATCGTTTACTGGAAGGGATATTCCCTCCAAATCAAGCTCCTCCTCGTCAATCCAATCCACACTTTCTCCATTCTCCGCATTTGCTAATATGACCATCATTTCGCGTTGCCTTCTAGCAGCGACTCCCATTGGTCTGATGCGCCTCGATGGAACTGCTATTTGTTTGTGAAAGACTGAGTGACTGCACAGCATGACCAGAAAGCTGAAGTACACGTGGCATATCTTGCAATATCTTGCATGTCTTTCTCTCATTCAGCACAGATTTAAGTGAAGGGCAATAAAGATCGTAGGGAATTGTCTGAAATATGTTTGCTGACCGAGGTAGAATGTCTTCCGTTTTGAGACTTTGAGTTGCAAATAAGGATGGAAATTTGTGGAAGGCTCCATCTGTTGTTCGTTCTGGAACTTTAAGTCCTTCGCATGTTTGAACAAGGGCTAAAGGAGGAGGAAGAAATCTGACTTTTATCACACTGAAGTATGAGCTTCGTGCTTTCGAACAGCACATGTTGTCGTCATACTTCACAATCTGAAGCAAGTATTGACTTGAGCGGACATGGGTGTCACACCAGTTTTGATCTCTACACAATATATCCTGTTCCATGAGCTCTGAATTTAATGGATTCATATGCTCAGCAGTGGTTGGGTAATTGTCTATACTATAGTCAACTGTGACCATATTTCAGCCAACGTTTTTCCGGTAAATTCAAAGTTTTTCTTCTCAGCTCAATATTAATTGTCTTACCTCGTTCGTCTAAATGGCTGCCATAATTGTCATGAGGTAATATTAATCCACTCAATTCCCTGCTCAGTGGCGCCGTCTTTCTCTCCACTCTGTTTGAAGAACTTCCTCCCGGAGCATTTGTTGCAATGAAGACAGAGTCAAGATCATATTTAAAGAAATGGTGAATGGCAACCTTATTGACTTTTTGATACCGTGGGTTTTCATCCGGCCCACCATCAACAGTAAACTTTAGAATCGGCTTGACCAATTTATCAATACCAGTCCTGGTTATGGTATCGAACTCTGTCAGACACAGCAACTTTTCAAAGTCAAATCCATGGCTGAGTGCTGTTGATGCGGGGTGTTTTCCAGATCGGATGGCTAAAAGAGTTGGACCAGAAAATCCAACAGCGTCTCTGTTTTCCAAGACCGTTGCGATGGATCTCAATGGCGGCATACACCGAGGGTATAAACTTGTGCCGGGCAGCAACTACTCAGTCATGGTCAGGAAGGCTTACTTTATACTCAACGTGCATCAGCAGTGGACTCTGCTTATTGGCAGCGACCAATCGGGACGCGACATTTATCGTCCTGGCTGATAAAACAAACATC
>JAECUM010026389.1:0-13712 GCA_016617855.1 Megalonaias nervosa
AGAGAGAGAGAGAGAGAGAGAGAGAGAGAGAGAGAGCTTTACTGGGTTGGGCCTGTTTTCAAGATTTTTGTCAGTTTTAGAAATTGTATCATTTCTCAGTGAAATAAAGTGAACTTCTTTAATTTATGCACAAAGGTGAATGAACTGCATTGAAAATATTTCACTATTAAATTGGCAATCAAGATATACCGTCTTGATCTGATTGGTACAGAGGAATGACATTATCTTGCGTGAAATCGAAGCATTGTTTGCTAATACAGTTTTGAACTGCTCAGCCTATTTTGGAATAATTAGAGTCATCATATCTGAAAAAAAAATATTAAAAAAATTAAAAAAAAATTGATTGTCACATTTATATTTAGGAAGAAACTCAATAATATTTCACCTCGTCCGAATTAGCAATCTGGTCCGACTAAACCTGCAACCAAATATGGTCATAACTATTTTGTTCCAATTTTAGCAAGAGTATTCGCACACTCTTCCCTTTGATTCTACCCCTACCGATTTTTAAAAAAATTCATAAGGGTATACAATATGCACAAAATTTAAGTGATTTTATTCATTGATTTATAAGTTCAAACCTAATTGTCGACAGGGAGTTCCCATCTTCTCTAGCCAAGGTTCCGATAACCCTATCTACACCTTGGCGTATCGAGCAGACATTTCTGTGCTTCGGTTCTGTGAATTTCATTGGATGCGGCGGCAAGCCACCTCATCTAATCAAAATTAAGTTGTTCTAATCTGAACACTGTTCCTATGTGACCGAGACAAGGGAAGCACACAACTTGAATGAACTGATAAATAAGCAATTTTCCAGTGTCGGTCCGTGTTTGCACAAATACCTTTCACTCAAATACACCTGTAATGGCTTCCCTCTGGTACATAATCATACTTTCGATTTTAAACTTACAAAGTACCCTATTTAGGTAAATTGCCACAGCCGTTTTGGGCCAATGTACAATGCATCACGCTATTGGTTAGTTGGCATTACATACTAAGGGTGGCAAGTAGTGTAGTGGGGCACCCTACGGACAATGGGAATTAGCATTACGGGACCCTACTTTGTACCCTACGGACAAGATTTCTACGGACAATGGGAATTTTGCATAGGACAATAGGAATGGAACAGGTGGCATGACGTCACGGTACTGGACACTTGCAACAATGTAGCAAGGGGTTGATCTGAATACGCGCAGCTACCACTCTAGAGAGGGACAAATACAATAGAGAGACAGAGACATTGATAAACATATAGATAACACACATAGATAGGCAAAGTGAGAATAAATATCTTTTCGAGGCATATGAAAGTGGCCCTGAAAAGGGCCTTTGGATTTCTTCTTCTTCTTTGTCTTCTTCTAAGTTCTTCTTTTCCTCCACCAACTTCTTATTTTCTCTCCTACTCTTTTTTGACCTCCACTTTTTGTCTTCTTCTCATTCTTTTCCTTCTCCTCCTTTATTTCTTTCTTCTTCTCTTTCTCCTCCTTCTTCCTTTTTTCATTTTCTTCTTCCTTTTCTATCTTTTCATTCCACTCCCTCATTCTCCTTTTGTCTTCTAAATCTTCCTTTTCGTCCTTTTCAACCCTAATCATTTCATTTATTATGTCCTTACTTCTCTTTAAATTATTAATTTCCATGCTTAGTTTATGAGGACTATAAGCCCCAAATTGCATTCTGACTAGCATCTCCCCCACCATTCCTAACGTGTCCACTACCTCCTGCAATCTAATCATTCTTTCCAAGTTGCTCGCCATGTTGTATTCTGTGTAGGATGGCTCGAATGACGAGCGCTCTGCTTTATGTCCGTGGAACACGGACGTGAACGAAAACATCCCTTACACTCACTTCACATATTATTTACTATCCACACCAACGAACACGAAAGCATAAAACACCATATTTACTATCCTCACAAACGAATGAGAATGCATAAAACACACCATATTTACTATCCACACAAACGAACGAGAATGCATAAAACATACACACTACACTATCCTCACAAACGAATGCGAACGCAAACACACAAACACACACACACACACACACATCAGTAAAGTGAGTGTTTATAGTCACACTACTTCACATTTACACAAATTGGCAAATTCAATAGTGTCTCGTTTCTAGAGATCTGGTTATCCCTGAGAAAGGCTGTATTTTGAACTTCAGATGCACCTGGTTACTGATGACATCTCCCAGGGCGGGCACCACACACACCTCGCCGGCTCCAGTCCTGTTCCCAATTAATGCGTATGGTTCCGAGCGCAGACGGGGTTTGGGTGGCCTCATCATCCCAGTTTTCACTTTGAGGGATAGTGAAGACTTGTTCCCTCTGTCTTCTCCTATGACAGACCCGGGGATGATGAGGTCTCTGTGGCTCCCACTCTTGACGCTGTCTCTCCAATTCCTCTCATGCTTCCTGCTCCCAGTTTTCTGTCTGGAGGACAGCGAATCTTGGTAGAGGTTGTGGCTGACGTTGTTGTTGTGACAGTGGCTGTGGTTGAGGAGGCGGCACTGGTTGTGCATGTGTCCACACCTCAGCTTTCACCTTACACACAGGTCTCATGATGAGGTGAGGCAGGATCCCTCTTTTCTTTTCTTTCTCCTCTTCTTTCTTCTTTTTTTCCTCCTCTTCTTTCAACCTTGCTTCTTCTGCAACAGCCTCCATAGCCAGCTCGTCCAGGAGACGTCTGGTATACTCCAGGTGCATTTGAAGTTCTAAAAGCTTAGCAATTCTGCTGCTCATCTTCAGTGTTGACGAGTCAACGATGGGTAGCCAGACTGACGATCGCGTCGCTTTATATACTTGAAGCACGGACGTAAAGGTAAAAATCCCTAACACCAAAGCTTACCATCACATCAAACTCGCAGACCTAAAAGAAACACTCACGTTGACTTTTTACTTACAATCACAGACATGCACGGTTCGATAAGACAGAGAAAACGAAGGATGAATTTTTTTTACTGATAAAAGAAACGAAGTGCTTATAGACACACTTCTATTTTTTTTAAACATACAACACACAAATTTGTTTTGGCAATTGAATTAGTATGTCTTTTCGAGAGTATTGGAGTAGGCCTGAAAAGGGTTGTTTTTTGTTGATGGGGAGAGATGGCAATCTTATTTTACTCTCTAAGATTGCGTCCCCGTCTGGCGGCAGGCTTTCCTATACGATACGACCTGCTTCTGCGGAAAGAGAAGGAGAACTCTTTGGTGTCCACACGACAGTCCACAAAACCTCTGTCTGGTTCTTGCTGCAGCTGTTGCTGCTGCTATTGTTGTTGCTGTTCTCTCTGTTTCTGAAGTCTGTACTTCTCTGTCCATTCTTCTTGTTCTTTCTTGATTTCCTCTCTGAAGACCTCTTCTACTAGGTCTTGGGCTATTGCTAACATCCTGACATTCTCTATCTCTTCAGGCTTCGGTATCAGGTTTAGCCTGACACGATGTAAATTGACACAAGCTTCGTTCAGCTTGGCTAGTCTGGAAGGCATGTTCATAGGTTGACGAGTCAACAGTGGATGGCCAGACTGGATATCAACCCGCTTTATATGGCTCAAACGCGGACGCGATAGAAAACATCCTTACTTGGTTTTTGTTGAGTTGGAACGCTATGATAGCGAATGTCATGGTGAGGGATAGAGAGAAAGTCAAAGAGCATATATTCACAGTCTTTTTATGAAATCAAACGACCGACACATTTTTTCAAAACACAACATTTTTTATTCAACCAACAATCAACTACTAACCATTAACAAGTAACAATAACATCAAACAATAACTATTTTTGAGAAGGTTGACAACGTTGTGAAATCATGTGAGATTTCCATTGATGGAAGTCATGATGCCATTGATGTACACTACGTTTCCTAGCTAAAAACAACAGATAGCCATAATGGTCACAAAACCATCGATCTACTTTCTCAACGTTTCTAGAAGAGTGACGATCAAAATAAGTCACTAAATGTTCTAAAGGACTGCGTTGATGAAGAAAATACACACAATATTGTCCACACACCATGGAATCTGTGCCTTGTAATTTCACATTATTGTATCGTGTCGTCTGGGCATTTCTTCTCATAAAATCAATGATGTCGTCCTCCAAAGGGGGTAATCCATACGAATCAAAATACTCCACACAATCCTCATGAGAGAAGTAGACGTCAACCCAATGAGTTCCTGGGAGATGACTTTCGTCCGTGTTGATGACATAAGCTTGATGGTCTTGAGGTTTGCGATGAGGTAGGTCATCTTTAGCGCACACGACAAGATTCCGAGAAGCAGTATACGAACTATTGTTCAAAAGGTAATTAAGTTCCCAGGTATCCACTTTTTTTCGTTTTGTTGTTTTTTTTCCACAGGTAATGATAAGTCATCAATTCAATTCTGACTTTATGTTTGAAACGCTCTGTCAAGTAGCCGTTTCTTCGCTTCGTCTCCGCACTCTGGACTAAGAGAGATTCGATGCGATAGATCTCTAGAGTAGACAATGGTGGGCAGGAATGATCACGCAAGCCTTTATACCACTCATGCAACACTACTTCTTCCGAGATGAGACTCCAGGCGTCATCCAGATACTCGTCCAATTTTTCTTCTTGACTCATCATCATACATTTATCGTGTTGAATTTGACTGGGATGATCGTTTTGACATCCATAACAATCTTTCCTACTCAATTCCGTAATTTTATTCGCCAGGTGTTTGGCAAAACACGACACTATATGTTGTTCTTGTTCTGGCCATCTGGACTTGACCACTACCTCGTCCTCTTTGTCTTGGTCTTGGGGTCTGTTTTCACGCTATCCTCCCATTCCATTTCCAAAGATTCTCTACCGTTCAATGAGGGATAAGTGTCTTCCATTGTTTCTAATAGTCTAGAATGACTTCTCTCAAACTGTTGATTTCGATGGTATTATCGAATTCTGCATACAAGATGACGTTGACCGTCTCGATGAGAGCGTCTGCAAACTGAAGTTCCACACGCAGTTGACCAGATTTTATAGGGTGGAAATGTCCCTCGTCACTGCCTTGGTCTGGAGTGAAATCAAAGGCCCACGAAGTGTAACCTCCTTCATAATCTTCGTACGAAATGCCGTGACTGGTGTTGGTTCCTAGTTGTCCGGTAGCTTCGTACAGGGACAAGTACGATCTCAAGTAATTCTTCTGGGTAAAGTTAGGTTCGAAGGGTCTGGTACACAAGGTCTTGCCATCGCGACTGACTTCGATCTTGGACACTCTGTAGTGCTTAAACTGGAAAGGATTTTGATCGTGGGCTCCGTTGAAGGCTGCATTACTGTCGATGCCAAAGATTAAACGTTTGGGTAACTGTCCTTGGAACAGATGATCTTCGATCTTGGATCGGAGTCCAGCAGCAATGGTGAACGTTTTCACTTCTACACGTCGTATCGGATACTTGGCGGTCGATCTGCTCAATGTTTGACTGATGTCGTTTCCCGCTTTAGGTAACACTTCTACGCAACGCACGTAAAGTCTGGCTTCTTGGATGATGGTTTTGTACTCGTTGCCATGAGCCATTAAATAGAAAGCGGCACTGCTGAGATTGAGCCTCAGGCGAATATCCACTCCGTTTAGCAAATACTTGTCTTGCAACCACATGTCCAAATACAAACGATCCATCAGTTCTAAACTACGAGCTTGCAGGATTTTCCTTCGACGGTTGTTAAAACCCACATTGTGAGGATTGTCATCGGCTGTCAGGGCTGTGTCGTTAAACGTGTCTTAACCTGCGGTGTCAGGTTTCCATACCACGCAAGCATCCAGATGAGTGTTCTTGGCCTCTTTTCCGTACGTCAAGAGATTTTCTAGGTACGCTCGGTAAGCGTAAGTATCCATACTGCTGCTAACCAGTTTGTTATTCAAGTACAAATCCACTTCGCTGAACAAGGAATGCAAGAAATTGTTGACGGGAGCTACTCTGGCATCGGCTCCAGGATTGGTGTTGTCAGTTTTGATCACTTTCAGTTTCAGATACAAGTAACTGCTATTCAGATCGAGATAATCTTCGGGTTGTCCTTTGATTTCAAACTCGATGGGAGCTGACGGGATGAAATTCGACCCATTGGGATTCTTGCATCGTCATCATTGTGGGTGGCATGGCAAACAGATCCAGTTCCGACTTGGAACAAGAACAAGACTCTCGGTGCATCATTTTCTTTTCTTTTAATAATCAAAATCGTCTAACTTTCGGACAGTTTTTTTTTTCTTAGTCTTTCTAGTTCTAGGGGCGTGAAGTCCTCTAAAGGGGTGTTTTCGTCGTTTTTGTCTGCCTTGTCCTTGCTATGGCGTCAGTGAAGCAGGAATGTCTGACTTGGCATCGCCCAGGGCATTTATAGGAGTTTCTCGCCGGCCCAAAATGTCTTTGCCCATTTAAAGCAAGACATTTTTGCCTGCTCTCAAGAAAGCTTCTTTGTTGTTTTGTTTGTCAACGATGACATTTTGGAGAAATTCTTTGCCGTGCGTCAACGCGGCATATTTCAAGGCGTGCAATCCCCGTGTCACCATCGGTTTCAAAACGGGAGCCACCGAACGAAAGGATGATTTGAGCATATCTCCTAAACCATGTCCTCGCTGTCGAGCGACTCCTTGGTACACAGGATACATGACTGACAAAAGGTTAGAGTAATCGTTTTCGAAAATGGAGTTTCATTGTGACTTTCCCTTTGGTGAATGGAATATTTTGTCCCAGATCTCCTTTTATAGTAATGTTGACAGTGTCGAAATACGACTTACTGAAGGGTAAATAGTGAGGATGTACAAATTCGCGGTGAACGTGATAGGTGTTTCCACCTTCCTCGTCAGCAGCCGTGGCAGAATCCACTTCGAAAGGAATGACACGCAGTAACGGTACGGAGGTGTGTCCCACCACGCTGTACTCCACCACATCGGAATAACAAACATCAGATTCAGTCCTTGGTTCATTTCTACAGGGAATCGAAAATATTTCGCAAAATCCAAGTTACTGATCACGGCTGGTATTTCGTTTCTAATCCTGATCATCTTGGGGTCACCACCCAAAATGTCATACAATTCAGGACAAAATGTAATGGCCAATACTTTGTCCTCTGAAACTTTCATCAGTAGGCGACGAGCTATTTTGTGGTACTCGATCGTGACACTTCTTATGCTTTTACCAAACATGAAATTGAACCTGTCGGCAATGTCGTTCACCAAATGTTGACCACTAAAATAATAGCCCGCAGGAAGTTTCAACCGATAAGTGGATAGATTAATTTTGTGGTCTTGTGTTTTCATAAAGTCAGCTATAGTGGCGCCTTCATCCATGGCTTGTTGCACTTGCTGGTCATGAACTTCCACCGTAAAAGTGTTTTGATTTTCGACGATGTTTTGATTTGTGTAGGGTGAATCATTTCCACCAAAGCCACTTCCCAATGGGCTTCGTGATCCAATTGGATGGCTTGAGGTAATCTGACCGAGAAACAGCACAAACTGTTATTGGGAAACACCTCCATGGAACTGTCACTGGGTAACGTTAAGTAAAATTGGTTGTTCATAATTCCAGAGTTCTAGTATCCGAGGAGTCACTGGAAGTCAGAGGAGTGTCTAAAAGAGGATGGTTAGGGTGACCGTTGGAAGGGGGACTAACGTTGGACACAAGACTCACGTTGTTGTTCCCGTTGGAAGGGTATTTCAGAGACGGATTGGGAAGAAAGTAACCAATGCAACTGCTAACTAAAATGGTCCACAATTGTTGGTCTCCTTGTTTCAAACTCAAACTGGCAATGGCAGCACTGATGACACAATACACCACAAAGATTTGGCAGAAAAAGACGATTTGCGTTTTAGGCACACGTTCTCCACACCACACCCACAAGGGTTGCTTTTGTAGATCTTGCACAGAAGAACTGGGGGAAGGAGTGGTCACTGCAGTGGCTGAGGCTGTGTTGAAGGGCATGATGATCACTTCTTTTTTATAGTCGATGAGTTGCGAAGCGTCGATCCAAGAGTCAAAACTGGGAGGATATCCTTTCCAATATACTTTGACTTCTATGACACGCCGTTTTCCCACTTTATGAGATCTTCGATCGAGAATGCTATCTCGTACACGTCGTCTTATTTTTTGGTCACACGTTGGAACTCGGGCAAGAAAAACGTTCCTTTAAACTCTTCCCCGTTCATGTCTTCCAGTTTATAGATAGAAGGATAACGGCCACACATTCGTTCAGTGACAAGAAACAATTCGGTGGTCCAGTTGGGTAAGTAACCTTTGTCGAAAGTGCGTTTGGTTTTGCCAATGCACACACAGTCTCCTGATGCCAACACTCCACCTTTCTTGGGGACAGTCACTGTTGGAGACGTACCAAACAGACGCTCGAAGACGGTCACTTCGTTGTCAGGAGTCACTTCTTGGGGTGCACGCCCAATGCTCCGATGGTAAGATTGGTTGTACGATTGGACGAGGTGTGGCAAGACGTCAATGTACATGAGAGTGTGTTGATGCGTAAAATATTTCAACATGCGTTCTTTCAAGGTGCGTTGAAAACGTTCCACGATGCTGGCTTTGGTTTCGGGATTCTCGGTGGTGAAAAAATGAATGTCACGTTTCTTCAATTCTTTTTGGAAAGCTTGATTCAGAAATTCGGTGCCTTTGTCAATTTGCCATCGAAGAGGGTGACGACCGGTTTGTTTCAACACCAGTTTGAGGGCTCGCACTAACTCACTGCTCGATTTGGAAGTCAATGGCACGACCCAAGCAAATTTGGAAAAGACGTCGAAGACACAAAACAAATATTTGTAGCCACGATTGTAGGTGGCCAAATGAGAGACATCGGCTAAATCAGCTTGCCATTGATGATCGATGCCCTCCACTCGGGTGCGACTTCTGGAAAATTTTCGTCGAATGGGTTTGTGTAAGGTGTACGTGGCTTGTTCTTGTAACCAGCGTTGCACATGAGGTAAACGGATACTTTTCAGTCGAGTTTTGGCAGCACGATACAATTTCTGAACTCCTCCGTAACCTGCGGGATGGACTGGATCGTAGTAAATGCTGGCTAACACCTTTTCCATTTTTTAATAAGTGATCCACTCTTCACTGATGCTACTCTGAATAGGACGAGGGGATGGTTTAGAAACGGTTTTACGTGTCCGATGTGCCACGGGTGTAGAAGTGGAAGGTAGTGGTGGTGGTGGTGGTGGTAATGGAATGGCTTTGGTCTTCTTTTCTTTTTCAGTTCTCGTTTCCCTTCTTTCTTTTTCACTTCTGTCGAAGGAGGAGTGGACATCATCTTTTTAACGCAAGCTTTAAGTTCTTCTAGTTCGGGTGTAGGGGAAGGGGTCAACAAGGACGCTGCAATCTTACTAGGGATGGGAGCTGCTGACAGTATTTCAAAGACTTCTCGTGCCTCTTCTTCCTCAGGCATCCGTGGGGTTGCGTCTGTGTTGACCGCTGGGGGTGCTGGTGATGGACTTTTCATCAGAGTCTTAAAATCTTTCAGAGTGGGTAGAGCTGTTTCCTCTAAAGCTTTCTGGTGAAAGAGTTGCAGTCGTTGCAACAATTCACCGTACCGTTGCGATTTTTCCGTTTCTGACAAATCGCTGCAATCCATCAACGATTGCAATTCGTGTTGTAACTGTGACATTTCGGTCAAATGATGAATGGGAGGTAAATGAGGGGTTCGTTGTTCTTGCCAACGATGGTATTCCATCCATCATTTGTAAGGCACTAAAGCCAGTTTTCGTCTCTTCCATCGGACTTCAAGGATCACGTCTGAGATCTTTTGACTCCAAAGATCCCTTTCATCTTCTTGGACCTTTTTATCTTTATCCTCCCAGGATGTTTCCCAATGCACCTTTCAGCAAGGGTCCTGCTATTGTTCCCATTACTCCTTTCATCAACATGGGCAAAAAGGGTAAAATTCCTCCGCGTTGCACCAACATCTTTTTCTTTTGACCAATGGGTATTTTCGTTTGGACCATTTGGTGAAGAACGTGTCGATGTTTGGCTGAGCATTCTTTCTGATGTTTAGACAAAGGTATTGTGCCTTTCAAGACACTCAGACAACATTCGCACACAGTATCGATGACATCTTTGGAGGTAGTTTGAACGATTTTTTTTCGCATGGGTGGAGGAGCTTTGGACAGGACGGACAACATGTCCCAACGTTTGGCTAAACAAGGTGGCAGTCCTTTCCTTTTCTTTCGTTTGGGTGTAGAGGAATGTCTTTTTTGGGGTGACATCTGTTTGGCTAAGCGCTTTTTAGGATGACGTGACTGTCTTTTTCGTTTTCCTTTTCCTCTTTGGACCGAAGAAGGAACACGATGGTAACGGTGTGCACTTCTTGGAGGTAACATCTTTGGGCGTTCAGCAGCACAAAAACACTGATCCGTATTGTTTGCCTCAGGTCTTCTTTATACTGGAATGCGTCGCCACTGATTGTCTTTACGTCGTATCAACTTGATGACAGGCAACACACGTCGTGGAGGAGTTCGCAACGGACTAAATTGGGACAGTTCTTGCTTGGAAAAATCCAGTAAACTCTGTAACACACCCGTTCTCTCTTGGACTTTGATTTTGGGGGCAGGTACTTTGTGAGCAGCGGCCACTGCCGCTAAAGAGAAAGAGGGTGTCACCGTTGGAGGAGAAGTTTTTGGAGACGCTTTCTTGCGGGTAGAAGCTGTTTTCTGTGGACTTTGGGAGCATTAGGATCCGATTTTGAGAGGGAACGAATGATGACACCTCCTAGAGAACCGCTACATCCAGGTTTCCAAATGATTTGCTTTTTGGTTTGAGTGTCAGTGCGAGGATCGGCTAGCTGCGTGAAGGCGACTTTGTTTCTCTCAACAAAAAAAAAAAAACAACGTTTGGTTTGATGTGGAATCTGAATGATGCCTTGCAGTAATTGACGTGCTGTCACAGTAAACCATCGCAAGACTTCTTTGATACTAGCTTCTAAGACACGAGCACGTATTTTTGGATTTTTTTCGCGACTCATACCGTACAAGGCACGAATGAATTTGATGGAAGATGAGAGTGAAGGGACGTCATGTTGACGCTGTGTGAGAGAGTCCCCAAGTGACCGAGGTTTTTATGGATTTTCTATTTTTTGGTAATTGTGGTTGTGGTTAAGTCGACGAAGGGTACGTGAACGCGACATTGGTGAAACAGATGGGTACGAAATCGCAAATAATCGGGGGTAGTGGGTTTTAAATCCACGAGTAAATAAGCGTGTGGGATTTGAGTGGCATCGTCGTACGCATTTGTCACCCAAGGCGTTCCTAACTGTTTGGCTAATACTTGCACTTGCGATTTATCTCTAGGGCTTTTAAACAACACCACGTAATGAGTATTGAGACTGATGGTGCGATGGGCTTTACTTTGTTGAAACAAATTTTGAGTGATGTAAATGACACTGGCATTACGCTGATGCCCTTTGCGCGTAAACCAGAGTTTAATTTCTTTTTCGTCCTCTCCTAACATGTCGTCAAAGATAATCAAATGAGTTTGACTAGGGTCAGACACGATCCCTTCGTCTTAGCCAGGAATGCATTCCACAAAGACGATGGAATCGCCTTGACTTTCTCGCAGAAGGCTGTACGCCGATTGCCACTCTTCGTAACATCATACGATGCGTTGAGGTGGATGATCGATCAAATGATGTTTATGTTCGATCAAACGTTTGAGAAATTCGGTTTTGCTGGAACCGCTAGGTCCGGCAATGAGCATGTTAAAGGGATGGCAAAGATACAAGGCCTCCCAACTAGTCCGGTCTATGTGTTCGCCAATGTCTTTGACAGTGGAGGAGGAAGGAGCAGAGACAGTAGAGGTAGCCATGGTAGTGTAAGAAATGTCACTTTTGAGACGAAGACAGACAAGACAAGAGTTTTTATACTTTTTGTCAGGACACGTTTATTGTCAGCTTTATTTGTGAACAACACGAAAGAGAAAAATACATAAAAGCCAAATGGTTAAGTACATGAATAAAAGACACATCAAAACGATCATAGTGGAATATAAACAAGTCTCTGTACAACATTTGTGGTGATCAAGAGGTGAAATCGTAGGTGTAGTGTGTAATGTTCTTAGTGTCTCTACACTCCTTGGCACAGTCACACAAGTGTCTTCCCGGAATGGTCTTTCGGGGATGTCGATAACGGTCCTGTCCTGTCCTGAAGGGAGTGGTTCTTCTGGGAGTGGTAGTCCGTTTTTATACCTCTTTTTGTCGGAGGCAATAAGTGTACTTTCTGCACAGAGATGGTCGTAGTCCAGTAGCAAATCTAAATTCTTAAGTCACTAACTTGCACATGACACACCGTTCAGAAGTGTCCTCTTGAATTAAGTTTACATTGTGTAAAAGATTTTGGTAACACTGTAACTCTTCTTCTGGAATTCGTTGTAGTAAGTCTACCTTGTAGTACATACAATCACTAACAACAAACCAATCCTTCTCTCCCACGAGTAGTTGATCAATGTCTGACCACTGGAACACTTTCATCAGAATCAGTCCTTTTATAGCATTCAGGTACCAGTGGTTCAAACATCGGTGACGTAACGGATGCAATGGTTCCTTGCGGTTCACTTGTATTTTGACTAACTCGCGGTAAATGCGTTCTCTCAACTCCACAGGCAAGCCACGAATGTTCTCTTGTAAAGTATCCATGACTATGTCAGTCAAACACTTCTCTAGAGCGAAAGTAACGAATATAGTGAGTAATTTCTGACCACTGCCATTCCAGGAAACGGTCAAGAATGGCAATAAAATCTTCAAATGTAAATGGTCTAAAGCGGAATATTCGGAAGAACGCACACTTGATCCAGAGAAATCTGACTTGTTTGTTGACTTTTGTCAACTTCCTCTGTAAATTTCTCGACATAAAAGTTCCTCAGTCACAAATTGAGATTTAGCTCTGGCAAGTCCCAGCCAAATGTCCTTGTAGATCGTCTCTTGCAATTCGTTTGGTAACGTTTGAAGATTATTTTTCCAATGGCGTTTAAATACTTGTCTAGGGGTTGTCCAACGTTTGACTCCTAGCCAAGGAGCTGGTTTCTTACACAACATGGTATACCCACTTCAATGACGAGGTCCCACTAAAGGTAGGTAGTGACAATCTGGAGACCATCGAGCATGTCACAGGTAAGCACAATCTTTCTTCTCCCACTCGTGAAGTGACACACCGCAACTGAAGCACTTGACTTTATCCCCTTCGCCCAAGTAAATAAATCCGGCTCTAGCTAATTCTTCGGGGAAAGGCCCTCCCAGATATTTTGGCCATTTTCCTCGAAAGGTTTCGAATCGACTTTCATAGGTGCAGTATTCAGGCAAACGCACAGGGAACGACTATTCGTCTTTCACAGGTTCATTTCGATGAGGGTATGGTGAAATATGTAGGAGTTTGCTCAGTTTTGGATGACATCCATAGTGTGGTAGCCGCATGGTTTCATAAGGATGACATCCACCATGAAAACCAGTAAAATGAAAAGGTGTACGATGACGAGTGGCATCGCTTTCGCATCCATCAGGTTTGACACGTACTGTATCACTTTCCATGGTAGGTACAGTCGTAGCAAAGTTTCTATGAAGTGGTATTGAATCGCTGAGGTCATAGCGTACGGCATCCCTGTCATCTCAAGGCACAGCACAGTACTCGAGTTTCTCGTTGGACTTGAGTCTTACGCTCGATACTTGCTGTGTGAAAGGATTCATCTTTCTCGCTTGGTGTTGGTAGTGACAATAAACTA
>JAECUM010026391.1:0-36843 GCA_016617855.1 Megalonaias nervosa
TATCATTTCCAGGGGGAGTCAAGTGACCCCCCTTGACCCATGCTGCGGGCGCCCATGACAGTGGAGGTTCTGGATGGGTGGACCTCATTAGGTGAACCATAGCCTTCACCGAGAAGACTAAACTTGATGCTAAACGTTAATTTTGTACTTATTACATGTAACATGAACTAAGCATGTGCACTCCATTTGTCTTGTGATAAATCTTTCCAGAGTTATGCCCCTTTTGTATCAATTTTTGTACTGTAAATAATTATTATTGTCTATGCAACTACATATAGTGTTTTATGTTTTCGTGTTTGGGGGGGATTTTTATTGTAACTTTGTGATGTCAAGCACTGGTGCATCATGCCACAAACACGTAGCACCCAGCCACATTGTCCTAACACTAATCTCTTAATGCTGACTGCCAGGCGAGGCTGCTGCTTGTATCATTTTGATAAGTCTTTGATATGACTCGGCCAGGGTTCGACCCCGCGACCTCCCACATCCGAGGCGGACGCTCTAACCACTTAGACCACCAGAGCGGTGGTGTGCAAAATTTCGTAAGCCTTGGAGTAGTTGTCCTGTAACTAGGCAGCCATTAAATACATCAAATGAACACAGATTTCAGATGTTCTGTGGGTCTCTGGTCAAAAGGTTATTGTTGATTGTTCTCATGAGGGCTTTGTAGGGTAGTCTATTTCTGTTTGTTGGAAACTGTGAACAAAGGTAAAGAAAAGTGTAAAAGTCACCTGCAGCAGAAAAATGTATTGATAATTTATGAATAATTTAAGAATTTGTTAAGTTCTCATTGTATGATTTTCATTATCACGGAGATGTCATCCTTTCTGTTTTTGGAACAATGATTCCAGTTTTTCACATTGTGTCGTGCCATTATTATCTCCACTGTCATATTCTGATTTTTCGGGAAGATATAATTCTATATAGACGAACCTCAAATTGAACTTTGATACATCTAACTAGTTTACAAAAGCATTAATATATATCCATTTATTGTGAAAGTGTACCGTAATGATTTTATCGTAAAAGAAATGAAATATTGACCATTGAAACCTAATCTGATTAAAATCAGGTCTCCGCTGTCCTACGAGAAAATGTGACAGTGACCGCTTAGGGGTCTTGTTCTGCTGACCGTTAAATTAGCCAATGGAAATACAACTTTCATGTGAATCAAATCGTTCGGCACACATTGATGCTTTTTTTCATCCACAGTGCTCACTCTCCAAGCACGAAGATATAAGACTTAATCTGAACGGCTGATAAAATTAGCAATTTTGGTAATAACATAGGTCATCAGAATATGACCCCTAAGAGGTTGCTGTCAGATCTTCACTTTGGACAGCGGAGATCTGATTTTATTTAGATTGGTTAGAAACCATGTCAGCTGGTACACTTGATAAAGTTCGACAACATGTTGATTGACAACCAGTGAGGATTATAAAGAAACAATGTCCACTACAGAAATTTAAAATGGGATACAATGGAAGGCATCAGTATTGATGGATCAACATACTTTCAGAGTATTTTCTCAATCAATATAAGTGTATCATATTATTGGTATGAAAGGTGACTGTAGGAAGCAATGTTTCAAACGAAAGTATTTGAATCAGTAATGTTTGGATCCGTTGTTCAAAATAAACTGTTGGATAAAAATTTGATGTATTCGTCATTTTTATGTTGTAATGCTATCTTTTGAAGGACACACGGTACTAATTGTATGAAAAAATGGGAACCAGCCTGGAAATGGGTGAAGTTAAAATAGAGCATAGCAGCAGAGACGGTGAACAGACCACTTTTGTAGAAGGGTCCGTTCGCAAAAATAAAGCTTCCTACGAAGGCTGAAATACAAGGTCAATAACGTCAAACCGAAACCTCTGATTGGGTTAGCTCATTTTGTTACTTTATTTTTGTCGATTGTGTTTTCATTTTATTATGCGTGTTCGATTGCTCTTTGCCCACTCACTGTTGGCAGTCACCCTCTCTGCTGCTGTCTCTCAACAAAATTTTTTTATCAAGACCTACACGATACCTAGATCTGGGGTCATGTAAATTTATCGTGATAAATCCGTGTGGGGTAGCTTGTGCTTTTGAAAAGAAGTTTTTGAACTTAATCATGTCCATATCCCTTGAACACCAAGTCTGGTGAATATTTCGCAGAGTATGTGTATCGACTCCATTAAACACAACTAAAATATTGCAGTTATCTCTGATCACTTTAGGTATTTGTGTGTATCGCTGAGTAACATAAATCATGTCAGTATTTTTGTGTCTGCCTCTGGAAAATATCAGAGCTGGATTTGATTGTTTGTCCAGCATCACATCATCGTATACTACGAGATTATTAATAAATCCATCGAGGTCATCTACAGATGGGGCTTCATTAATATCGGTAATAAAATCAATAATATCATTGCCGTCTTCATCCAGCAACTTTGCATTTTCATTAAAATCTTTAAGTACTTCATGACATCTCTGATCATCTACAGAAGGTACCACTAAATATAACTTATCCCACTTGAGCCATCTCATTATCAGATTAAGCAACAATTGCGTCTTACCAGACCCAGATGGGCCAAGCATAATTGCTCTGATAGAATTTGGTAGCGCTGGATGATGTTTGACTGGCGAATTTATCAATGTGGACCCTTGCGATGGCCACAACTATTACAGGCTGATCCTGGCAAGGAATTTCTTGGTGCAGTATCATCTCTGATGAAAAAACATAACGTTAAAATCATAAGAGGACATACCGCAATTCATCGTGATCAGGCAATCGTTGAACGATTCAATCGAACACTTGCTGAGCGGTTATTTGGGTATCATTATGCGAAGGAAATACTTCAGAAAGACAAGAGATCTCGTGAATGGGTTGCAAGATTACCAAGTGTGATAGCTGCGTTAAATAATGAAATTACTCGTGCAATTTCTATGAAACCTACCAATGTAATCACAAAAAATATATACCAATACAACGACGTGATTTTTCAAAACAACCAGTACTAGGTAATGTGACTGTAAGATATTTATATGAACCTGGTGAACTTGAAGGTGGTAAAAAAAGAGCAACTGATCCTATTTGGAGTGTGACCACACATAAAATTTCCAGCGTGGTAAGATCCACGGGCAGACCTGCAATCTACAGACTAGATTCAACTGCTCCTCAACGTGGATTTGTACGTGAACAATTACAAGTAATTCCTAAAGACACACAGTTACCACCACCTTCACCTCTGTAAACTGGCACCCCTACGTCGATTACATTCAAGACAGGTTATCATCACATTTTCGCGTGTGTGACCAAGACTACTATTAATTCTATCTACGGTAAACTGTCTTGGATTATTATTCGAATATTGCCACAACATTACTGTGTTACAGTTCGCACAATGATTATTCTGTCGTTGTTTCAGTGTCATAACAAATTCAACGTCAAGATCAAAGTCGGGTTTATTTTTTTTTTTTTTTTTATTTGTCACATTGCTTATAACCAAATAATTTTTTCTTGAACAACTTTGTTGTTAACTACATCATCGGTGTCGGTGAAGTCTATGATAACCCTCCGCAGCTGAGATATTCTTCTGACTCGAGACATTGCGAGATAAACTAAATCTGACCATTCGATCCGATCATCAATAATCCAAATATTTGTATCAGAAATAGTTAATCCTTGTGAAGAATGAATCGTTATAGAGTATCCTAGCGTCCACGGAGATTTGTCCATCGTTAATGCGCTCTCAACGTAATCACATCAACAACAACAATATCATTTAAAACAAGAATTTGTTTCTCATCAGTTCCAGGAATTTCAACTTCAATATTCTGTCGTCGCGTATCTGCTGGGCGATAATACAATGGTACAGGTAGATTTGAAAATGTTTCCTTGTGTAACAGAAATAATTGTTTTTGAAGTGTATCACGAACTATCTTTCTACTGGCAACTATCAAATCAGCAGGCCTCCATAAATTCCAAAAAATCATTCATAGGAGTTTCTGGAATTACTTCACGCATTATCTCACACTGTATTTTATCTGGCAGCAGTCTGATTAACTTTTTAAACTCTTTCAGCGGTTCATCAATAGATCTATAATCATTAGTTGTCTCCTCATAATAATCTACAAACGTTTTTAACCATTCGTGTGGAGACTGTCCAACAAAAGGTGGCGGTTGACCATATCACCACACATTATCACAGCAGTATTTTTTTTTGTCAATAACCAATCAAGAAACGTTTTTAATATCTCTAGCGACACCGTGCATATTTCATCCCAAATAATAATAATTTTAGGAATGTATTTTTCACTCATCCGCGATGGAGTCCATGCGTCTCCGCACCATCTAAAGAAACAATGATAAGTTTGAGATTTTACTTCACATTCGTTCATTTCTCTGGCGATTCTATGTGTGGGTGTCAAAACAACCACATCTGAACAGTTGTTCAGGAATAATTCAATCGCACGTGTTGTTGTACCAGAACCACCACACCCATTGAGATAAACGGTTTTATGTCTGGCGACAGGATCATATACCGATGGTGTTGATGATTTTAATACTTGATTATTATTCTTGCAATATGTCCCCTTAATTTCAACGTCGGCAGATTCAGAATAACTAAATATATTTTCTCGTTTTATTCTCCATTCACCCCATGATGCATCAGAGCCAAGTAATTGTTTTAACAAATCCGCATATTTCTTTTTTTTATATAAAATGAATCTGTGGAGACTCTAACCGCGGTATCAGGAAATCTGTTTATCATCGATAATAAATTTATCGAAACATATGCTAACATCGAAGATCTTAAGTGAGTAAACTGCGGTGATTCACCATCAATATAGCTCACAGATGTACCTAATTTAGTTCCGTCTGATAAATAAGCATTACTTCGACTTATAAATGTGTTTTTCTCCGTTGTATCAGCAATTATAAAATCGAGTTCAGCATCGTCCATAATTAATCTTGTACAATGTTGTTTATTATCACATGAACTACCCTGAGTAAACTTACCGATTATTTTTCTGCCGAGATCTTTTGCAAGATTATTTTCATATTCAATTTCATCGGGATTTCCCCTGATATCGTCAGGGGGTTTTGGTAACCAGATTTGTTTTTGTGAATGATGCGATATTATCGCTTCACTCACAACCAACGATATTAATATTTTTACATCAATCATATATCGTAATAGTACTATTGGAGCCCAATATTCTTCTGAGAAATGTCTTCCAAACCAAACATAAACGATCGGATGGAGATTACGTGCGAACTCAAACGAGTCAATGCATGCAAATCCGGTCAGATCAAAATCTGGTAAGGGTCCGTTTATCGCAACTCTGGTCATCTCGTGTGTTGGATGTCAAAATCTCTTAAAGTATTCAGAACACTCTCCGTATCCAAGAAAACTTCCAGGATAACATGCAACCATATCAACCGAGATAACATCTTTATAATCGTATTTAGTATTCCACAATCCGCAGTGTCCGTATTCGACACAACTGCTTTGGAGATCAACAAGAAATTCCGATCTTATCGGTTACCATGAATTTTTCTCCTGAACAAAGTGAACAGCAACTGATGGAACGGTAAAACAATTACTCAGTAATTGTCCAATATTGACATCGTCAGGGGTATGTTTCAAAGCAAGATTTTTCATTTTCTCGTGGAGAGATTCTGCACGATAAATGTGTCCGCTAGTTCATACAAACTGATCATAGTTTGCGGATTCTGAACTTTGAAATAACCACACGGATACAGGGTCACTCTTACTGATATTTCCTATAAAATCAAACATATACAGTAATCATTATAAAATTTAACTGTTCTATCTCATGGAAATATTGTTACGGCCGATGTCCATGCGTGTGCGTTATGATCAATAATTTCTATCGGAGCTCCCCTTGATTCATATTTCGATTTGTATAAAATATCTCCGGTTAAATTTCAATTTCTTTCCCAGCTCAGCAACGTCGCTGATAGACGCTCCGGTATCTTTAACTGTTTCTGCCCACTCATTTATTTTGTTACGTCGTAATTCCGTCAAACCGTTTCCACGTATTGCCTTTGTGAAGTGTTCTGTAACTCGCTCAGCTACACAATTTATCCTTGACAGTTTCATCGGTTTGAAATCATCGACGTTAGGTTTATTATTTATCGGATACATAGCATAAACAATTGCAGTCACAGGATGCACTTGTTCAAAATACGGTTTGTCAATACCAGTCAATATTCCTGGTTTGGAATTTTTATTAAACGTGACAATATTATTTCCAGTGTGTACACGGACAGGTCACGGTTGTCACCGATCATCCAAGTGTAGCCGTTGTCTCTACAATAAATTTTATTGCAATAAAATATCTTTGATTGTCGAGATAGTTAATAATCTTCCTTCCTCGCTCGTTATTCATTCGAGTATCAACAACATTCATGATTCTGAATGTTGACCACACATGAGCCGCACCATCGTCGCGAAATTCCTTCTTGGCTTCATGGATACGATCAGTTATATCCCTATTCGTTAAAGCCAGATCTTGCATCGAAAAACTAAATTTAGGTTTCGGCAGTTTGTCAAGATCGAATCTGGCTCTAGAAGGCTTAATTGCGGATGATCTCTCAAACTCCTCCATATTATAAATAAGACAAATATATATTGAAATCGAAGTATAATTATATATATAATGAGTCAAGCAAACAATAAATGTAAATGGTTAATGATAGGTTCTACAACTCCTTGTAACAAGGCCTGCGTAAATGAATTCTGTGGATACCACATGCAAAGCGTTCGGCGCAATAGTCTAGGACAAAAACCGTGGTTACGGTGTGGTGTTGGGGTCAGAGGAGAAACCCAAATGTGTGTGCAATGCGGTGGTAAAAATACAGAGAGCTAAAACGATATTATGATTAAAAAAAAAACAATAATACCAATGGAGTCGAATCTCCCATAAGAAACGCTGAAGACTATCTAGCCAGATTTTCAAAATAATGATTTAGACAAAAAGTATTATTATATAAATGGAACAAAATGAATTTGTGAAGCTTCCCATCATCAAGAATTATGAGGCATTATGATGGTGTAATTAGGAACTGTCGATTAAAAAAAACAGTCGGTTTTGTCACTAATACTGGTTATATCATGTTTGGCGTTGGGGGAAAAAATGTTATCATTCACATAGGTTTGTGTACGAGCGTTTTCATGGAATAATTGGAATCGGATTTATGATTGATCATATTGATTCAGATCGGAAAAATAATTCTTTAAACAACTTACGAGCTGTTACACAAAGTCAGAATTGCAAACTTGGTGAAACTGGTATGCACGAAATGGCTGCAAGGAGGGCTGTTAATCTGTAAATATAGAGACAGGCGAAGAAATATAATTTCCATCGATGAATGCAGCTGGTAAATACTTTAATATTCACCTGAATTCAGTACAGTTGTCGCGGATAATATAAGAAAATCGGCATTTTCAAAGAAATTTGAACAAAAAAATCGCATTTCAATATTACATACATGAAGGGAGATAACTCTGGCAAGCAAGACTCTCTCTGGTGGAGTAATTAAGCAGTTGTCTCCCTTGTATTGTATAGTAAATCATGTTTATTTTTATTTACTGATGAACAATATTTTTTTTGCTGGTCTTTTAAGAAAAATTATCTTGGATTTTATGATTTTGTCAGGTTTCTTGCTTCGTTCAGATTTTGTCAGAGATAATTAAGATAAAAAGAAAAATTCAAACAGCGAATAAGCCACGCCCACTGTGTAAGCTACTTTTGGGTTTCCAAGTATTAGTCAGTTTATATAGAATACAACCCGTACAGTTGTCATGGTTCCCCGTTTGTTCAAACTTCAACAGAGAAAAGCACACTCTCCCACCATGTCACCACGTGGTGGGTGCACTTTTGCACTTCCCCGGGGTTGATTATGGGGGAGGGTGTGCAGATTTCTGTTGAACGTAGAGAAGACCCCGTTTATGTGTGTGTGTGTCTGTACATAAATGTAAATATGTAAATATTTCTTGTGTCTGTAAATGTATCTAAATATTTCAAATTACTTTCTGAACTTGCTAGAATGTCGTTTGGCAATCTAGGAGTTCACATGGGGTTATGCCGTCCTTTTATATAATGCTGCAAAAAGCTTGATATAATATAATGCTGTAAATACGTTGCCATAATTAAGATTATATGTTGTGCAGTTCATATATATACTGTAAATACTTCGTCACCCTCTGAGTCTGCTAGAATGTTGTTTGGCAGTCTAGGGGTTCACATGGGGGTAGTGCCGTACTTGTATATATGCTGTAAATATGCTACTATAATTAAAATAATATGTTGTTCCGTCCTTTGTATATAATACTATACATATACTACTATAGTTATGAGTATATATTGTGCCGTCCTTATATATAATACTATAATTAACATTGTATATATTGTAAATACATTCCTGGTTTCAGGAATACAAATATTTTTGCATGACATCCAACTAATGCATGACATCCAAGCAAACCTAACAACTAGCTTACCTCCTACAGCAGAACAACTCGATAACTGCCTGCGTTCATTGCTTGATAAACATGCCCCAGCAACCAAGTGCAGAGTAGCAATTCAGAAGTGTTCTCCGTGGTATAGCAGTGTTAGGGACCAGTTTCGCACTGGTAAAAGAGACCGCCGTAAAGCTGAGAGGCTTTGGCTTTCCACCAGACTCACTATTCATAAGCAGATCTATGAGGCCACTAAGAAGAATGTCACAAACATAGTCCATGCAGCGAAATCAGCCCACTACAGTACTAAGATCACGGAAAGTTCCAGATGCAAAGAGCTATTTGAGATTACTAACAAGCTAATGTCAAGGAACAAATGTACACCACGTCCAGCTACCTTCTCTCTAGTCGACCTTCCCGACCTGTTTGCAAATTTCTTCCGTGACAAAGTACAAACCATCAGAGATAAACTTGACAACACAATTTCAGTTGACTCGTCGTCACCATACAGTTGCGATACAGAATTTCAGCGGCAACCGTTAGCAGCATTTCAACCTGTCTCTATGGATTTAGTACGTACAATCGTGATGAAGAGTGCACCAAAGTCATGTGAACTTGATCCAATTCCGACGTCACCGCTGCTTGAGTGCTTAGATCCAATATTACCTTCACTAACTGATGTTATTAATACCTCTCTCTCATTTGGGGAATTCCCATCATTTTTCAAAACAGCCATTGTAAAGCTCTGCTGAAGAAACCAACACTCGACCATAACGATTTAAAGAACTACCGCCCAGTTTCTAATCTCCAATTCATGTCAAAAATCTTAGAAAAAGTTGTTCTATCCCAACTTGTATCTCATCTGAATTCAAACAGTCTTTTTAGCAATGTACAGTCTGCATATAGACCTTGCCACAGTACTGAAACTACTCTTCTGAAAGTAGTCAATGACCTTCTCTCTGCTTTGGATAGTGGAAAGATTACAGTCCTCACTCTCCTTGACTTGTCTGCAGCATTTTACACTATAGACCATGATATATTACTTCACCGTCTCCAGCATGTATTTGGCATTCATGATAGGCCTTACTATGGTTCAAGTCCTACTTGGTCAACAGGACACAAATTGTGTCCGCAAATGGTATACACTCCAGCCCAGTTGATCTATGCTGTGGTGTTCCACAGGGGTCTGTTCTTGGACCTGTTCTCTTCATTCTATACACTCAGCCACTCTCAAGTGTCATAGATCATCATCCAGTGTCTCACCAATTGTACGCTGATGACACCCAAATATACAAATCTAGCCATCCAACTGAAGTTGAAGCTACCATCCAAGGCGTAGAGAGGTGCATTTCCAATGTGAAATCATGGATGACATGTAACAAGCTGCAGATGAATGATGATAAAACTGAAGCCATTCTGATTACAACACAAAGACTTTCTCATTCACATCCTTTACCGCAGACAATAATATCAGCAACACCAACATTAAATTCACACAGTCACTACGAAACCTCGGTGTTACTCTCGACAGTACTCTCTCATTGCACCAACATGTCATGAACATATGCAAGGCTGCATATCTTGAACTGAGATGCATCAGCTCCATTCGCAAGTATCTTTCAGTTGATGCCATTAAAACACTTGTGTGTTCCTTAGTACTTTCAAGACTGGATTATTGTAACTCCATTCTGTCTGGTTCGTCTCAATATCTACTCCAGAAACTTCAAAAAGTTCAAAACACAGCTTCTCGGATCATCCTTAGAGTACCACGATCAGAGCACGCCTCTCCTCTGCTCTCTACCCTACACTGGCTATCCATACGATCCAGAATTAAACACAAAATTTGTTCTCTCTGCTACGTTTCACTGACGGGCTCCAGTCCAACATACCTATCTGACCTCACCCATGTGTACACACCTGCAAGATACTTACGCTCCTCTTCTGACACTCGTATTCTCATTATTCCCACTATGAAATTGAAATCATATGGACAACGCTCTTTTGCATACAAGGGTCCAGCAATGTGGAACGAATTGCCCACTGCACTTAGACACAAAGACACAGTGATCTCATTCAAGAGTGCTCTTAAAACTCACATATTTCAACTGCAAGAACAGACTTAAAGACCTAATAATGTATCCTTATAATGTATCCTTACCTTAAATATTTACAGCATGTTTTCTGTTTCTAATTTCGTGGTGTTTGTTTTTATTTTTGTAATCATATCATTATATATGTTTTTTAAGTGTTGTCAAATGTTGTAAAGTGCTTAGAGCTTCTAAAGTTCAGGCGCTATACAAAGTCCTCATTATTATTATTATTATTATTATTATTATTATTATTATTTATTATTATTATTATTATTATTATTTCAAATAATATTATATAATGAATCATGAAAATATTATTGCCTTTATTTCTGCGATTGAAAAATTAAAAATGTCTGATCACCTTAATCCTCAAAAAATTATGTGTGATTTTGAATCATTACAACAACGAAAATTTGAAAATAAATATACATTACCAGCTGATTCGTAAAGTTGATTCAGCAAGCAATGATGCAATCCTTGGCAATAGTTACAGATACGCAGGTCAAACTATTTGTTCCCCTCTCACACGCAATTGAAAAAATTAAATCAGAATTGTCTCCCGAATACGAAACAAAAAAGATTGCGAATGCTCGTATAAGACAGTTCAGGGAGATTGTCTGCTTGTGAGGTCAGTGATGATTGTGAAAGTGAAAGCGCTGTCACCAGTGACTGTAGTGACAATGAAACTAACACTGTCACCGTGACTGTGGTAACAGCTAAACAAAATGAAAGTATAAAACCTTGACTCTGTCAAGAAGGATAATTCATTTCTGACTACAGTAAAAAAAATTATTTATTTATTTTTATTCAGAGTCTGTTCAGTCAGAATCAGATTATATTTAGTCAGAATCAAATTATAATATTTAGTCAAAATCAGATTTATTCAGATTATAATATTTATTCCGATTCTGATTTATTCTGATAATAATATTTATTCTGATAATAATATTTATTCTGATAATAATATTTATTCAGAATCAGATAATACTAATAATATTTATTTTTTATTTTGATAAATTTATTCAGAATCAGATAAAAGTAATAATATTTATTATTTTATTCTGATAATAATGTTTGTTCAAAATCAGATAATAATAATATTTATTTTTATTCTGATAATAATATTTATTTTTTATTCTGATAATATTTACTCAGAATCGGATTATAATAATAATATTTACTCAGAATCAGATTATAATAATGTTTACTCAGAATCAGATTATTATATTTATTCAGAGTCAAATTATAATATTTACTGAGATTCAGATTATAATATTAATTTAGAATCAGATAATAATAATAAAATTTATTTGTATTCAGATTATAATATTTATTCAGAATCAGATAATAATAATAATAATAATAATAATAATAATAATAATAATAATAATAATAATGATAATCATCATATTTTTATTTAGATTATAATATTTATTCGGAATCAGATGATAATAATAATAATAATATTTATTTTTTATTCAGATTATAATATTTATTCAGAATCAGATAATAATAATAATATTTATTTTTTATTCTGATAATAATATTTATTTAGAATAATATTTACTCAGATTCAGATTCATATAATTTATTTGACAGATTTTTTTATTTTTCTGGTGTTCTACGAACGCAGATAAAGATTTATATTTAGTGATTCTTCTCTCAAATCCAACAAGTGTCCAGTTTGGTCAGTAAGTTTGAAATGTATCCTTGATAATAGCGGATTATGACATCTACGATAAACAGGATTAATTGGTTCTGATACAATCAAATATCCTGGTAGAACTTGCGAAGTAAATGTATATAAAATGTATTCCTGCTGGACCTGATTGAATTTTTCAAGATCTACTTGACAGCTTCCATCAATACCGTCGCAGACAATGTTGAACGCGATCGTCGATGTTATATTTACAATACCCGGTGAAATATGACGACCTTCACCGTATGGATTATTGTTATGTTTGAGAATGTTTGATGGATGTGTTGTTTTTTTTTCTCCATGCGGCAAGTACTTTTGGAAAATTATCATCAATAATGTCACCGATTGATTTACCTGGTAAATCGGGTAAAGTAAGATCTATGTCTTGTAGATAATCTTCGAGACTTCTCTAGTGTTCATAAATGATTCTCTTAAATTATCGTCGGATTTTATATTTACAATAATAACTTTACTGACATATTTTAAATCTGATACAACCTGATTTAGATGCTGAATCGTTTCAGTGATCTGTTGTTTTATATCCTCGCTGTAATGTTGTGTTATACTAGAAATAAAAAAATTTAAATTATCGAGTGTCCGATAGTATTCGAGTTTAATATAGTTGGCAACATTTTTAACGAATGAATGACTAAAATTCATATAACTGCCAAAGGGAGCAGAAAGAAGTGATTTTCTTGTTATTTTAGGAAACTTTTCACCGTCCTGCGTAGTAACATTTTCATCACAATCAAGAAGCTTCCATGCAAAAATTTTTCGATATTCTGGATACTTCATAAATATCCTCTTTGTTGTAAAGAAATCTTCTCGTTTTGGTTCTGGTGGTCCTTGATAAACCGGTTGAATTTCGGGCCATCCTAGAACAGTTCTGATCGATGATTGATATATATCTACGGCGTAGATTGTCGAATTTATTTTTATTGCGGCTGAAAAAGTTGGCTCGTGAACAGTAATGGCTATTTCGGATTCTTTTCCAGTGATAGATTTGATTCTGCGCTGAATTTCATCGTTGATCTGTTCGATTTGGTAACTACACGTAGGTATACTTACAACTTGCCAATCAGGAGTTCCATCTGGTTTATTTTTATTTGCAAATACCAGTGTGTTGTTTGGTTGTAATCCACCGAATAATTTTGATCTGATATTTGGCCAACTATAATAAACTCGTAATTGTGCTAGCGCTATTTCTTTGGCTGGAATTGCAGTTGGAAAGCTAACGCTGAATTCAGGATTGGCTGAACTTGCTGATATCATCGTGGTTTTCAGCGGAGTTGTATTAGTGACGATCTGTTGTAGCAATTCGTTTGACATTATTATTATTATTATTATTATTTTTATTATTATTATTATTATTATTATTATTATTATTATTATTATTATTATTATTATTTGTATAATTGTGGGATTTTTCGCTCGTTCTCTGATAGGAATTAATTAGAGAAAATAGAAATTGTGTGGATTTTCGGATTGCACAATTATTTTTTT
This sequence comes from Megalonaias nervosa, assembly GCA_016617855.1. NCBI lineage: Eukaryota > Metazoa > Mollusca > Bivalvia > Unionida > Unionidae > Megalonaias > Megalonaias nervosa. Next base: position 13,767 of record JAECUM010026391.1, read on the forward strand.
TAGACTGCAGAATTCTCCGCAGAATTTGTACACGTTTCAATCTTTTTGCAATAATGGTAAAAATACAGCTATCGTTGTTGCGGAGGAAACAACAATTGTTATAACTGCCGGTGCCGTTATTGTTACCGTTGATAGCAATACGCCAGTTCCAGCGACGATAGCGGATGCCGAGTAAACAATAACATCAACGATAACCATGCGCGTGCGATATTTTTGTTATTTTTACTGTGAGTTCGTCGATGATACTTTTTAATTTATTGTACATGTCCAATAATACCTGTCTGCGTCTGTTATTAACGTCGATCATTATTATATTAAGTAGGTGGTAGTTTAGCGACTAATTCAAGACACCAATAATACAACAAACCTAAGTTTTTTTCTTCGGGTTCCACCACAAATATTTCCTCATCGTTTTGCTCCAGTACTACTAACATAGATCCAGAAGATCCAGTTAGTGGATAACGCAGTGAAATTGTGGTAGATATTGTAAATGTTGTAGTGCCGATTACTGAGAACCTGTATATACCGGTAACCTCAGTGCGATATTTGATGGATTTATTGAGTGGCGTCCATAATGCTGATCCAGGCGCTACTGTATATGCTACACTGTCGGTAATTGGTTTTATATCAACGAGTTTAATATCAACAACCGCTGGACTTCCAAAATATTTATTAATGGCTCTGTTTACGTTTCTACGAAAATTCAAAAACGTTTGTACGTGATTAGTATAATCAGATCTAAATCAATCATTCCATCATTGATTGTCGTTAATGATGTCGTCATCGGGATGTTGCTATCGTCGACGTATTTCTTCGTTGCAGCGTCAAAATCTGATTCTGGTGTTCTGAGATTATTAATTCCATTATTATTCATATCGAGAAATGCACGCATCATACCACCGTTAACTGATATGAACCTGGATTCTTGATCTTCGACATATTTTTTTGTTGCAGCGTCAGTGTCCTCTGACGGATTTCCAAGGCCGGTAATTTTGCTTCGATTCATGACAATAACCAGTGAATGCATCGCCGGTTTTCTTAGCATAATTGTTGATTGAGTTTCCAGAGTCTTGTATTTTACCGTTTTCACCAAATATAACAATGTTGTCTTTGAACGCGTTTGTAATTCGTTCGAGGACGTCTTATAACTGGATGTTAATTGATTTTAATCGTCCTTGTTTATCCTGAAAAATAACGACTTCATTGCTATCAACGCTTGCAAGATTTAAAAGATCATCGATTTCATTCCTGAGATGATCAGGAGTTGCATACTTGGATAAATCACCTGTTTGTTGGGTTTTAGTCTTAGCTGATCTCCCGTAAATATCAACCATTATACTTTAAGGTCTGTTTAAAACGTTGGACGATGTATAATCGTGCACGACTTTATCAGGTGGCATTAAGGACCTTGATACAGCGTCGAGCACAGCGAGTACTTCATATTGGCGGATCAGTTATTGTCTGTGTTGGTAATGTTTTTGCATGTTGCTCACATATTTTAAAAATTCTTTTGTGGTGCCAACTCATACGAATCAAAATAAATAATTCCACGTGGATCATTCGCGTATGCAACCCAATGAGTACCAGGGAGTGAACTTTCATCGAGATTAATGATACCAGTTTCAACATTGTTTGGCATAAAAACACCTCTGAAGTTTTTGATATTTAATCGCTCAGCAGCATCAAGTAAATCAAAACTGGACATAGGAAGAATCAACGAAGTGTCCCAGGCAGTCTTAAACCCTTTCCGTACCACGAATGAGGAGTTCCTGGCAGTCTTAGACCCTTTCCTTTTATTGGAAGTTTTTATTCCTTGTCCTGTTGCTTTCTTTAGTGCCATCCCAGCAGCAGTTCCAACAGCACCAAGTGCAGCTGCTTTTGCAACAGCTGGGGCTGCAGAGGCTATCAATGCTGGTATAGCTGCAAGAAGTGGAAATATACCACCCATCTTAGCGATGTCTTTAATAGCATAAGCAGAAAGATTAAGTCGTATGCCGGTCTTTGATTGTTTGGCTTCATTGAAGTGCCTAAGTTGACGTTCCGTAGTGTATGCGATATATCCGTTTGAACCAAGCTACACGACCTAAAACATCATCAGCGTCCTCGGGTTTCAAAAAACTTTTTCTTTGATCAAAACTCATGGCAGCAAACAAGGGTAAATCTCTCATGTTGTCAAGTTTTTTGATGTGTTTAATACTCTCTTCGGTAAATTTGTCATTCACATCAATTCTCTCTCTCTCTCTCTCTCTCTCTCTCTTTTTCTGGTTCTGCGTCTGGTTCTAGTATATGTTACTTTATATCACCTATTTCAACACGAGCTTGGTCAATACCTTCAAGTATTTCTCGCACTGGTTGAGCAGCAGCTATTTCACCTGGAAGTTCTCGTAGAATCTTTTTTGTTTTCTTATATTTTTTTTCCAGTTGCCTTAGCGGTTTGCTTTAACGTGGGAAGAAGACCCTTAGTATCCTCTGTAACCGGTTTAAATAACTGTTCTGCACCTTCTGCAAATTCCACCTGAGACTCCTGACGCGCTTGTAGTTGTTGCTTGACAGAATCACGGACGGGTAGATATTTTTTATTGCCTCTAGTCGCTGTCGAGCTAGTTTAGATGTGTGAGATTCCATTATTGATATAACAATGATTTAATTACAGCAGCAGAGAGGGTGACGACAAGCAGTGAGTGGGCGAAGAGCAAACGAACACGCATAAAATAATGAAAACACAATCGTCAAAAATAAAGTAACAAAATGAGTTAACCCAATTAGAGGTTTCGGTTTGACGTTATTGACCTTGTATTTCAGCCTTCGTAGGAAGCTTTATTTTTGCGAACGGACCCTTCTACAAAAGTGGTCTGTTTACCCTCTCTGCTGCTAGCATATATGGGTTTGGGTGGCCAGGATTGGTTGATAATGAAAGTTATTTTGTAGGAAAAAGAATCGTTTGAGAGCTTATCCTAGTTGTAACTGAAAAAAAAGAGACATTGTTTTCTTGATGGAATTTCAGTCCTTTAACAGACTTGAGCTTGGAACACTCAATACTGAAATTAGCACCTGACTTTGGTGCGGAATAGAAAGCACATGTTTCAAACACATGTAGGTCCATAAAATGCCGCGACTCATACCCTTTTTTCCCGCTTAATATGCAGGAACAACGCGCTGAATGGAATACTCCCTTCTCATTGGCCAACTGAAAATAAGTTATAAACAAATGCAGGACGTCATTTTCTTTTAACCAATGAGAGGACAGTATTCCATTCAGCGGAATTTCACTTGCATATTAAGCGGGAGCGATTATGGCCATGTCGATCAGTAGCGTGGGAAAATGGTGTGACATTCCTTAAAGGTATGATAGTAAGCCAGACTTAGGATACGCATACAAAGTCGAATGCCCGAGCTAAACATCGGTACCAAATTTATTACGCTATGCGAAATGTAGTTTGAAATATCAGCGTTTATTCTTAAATAGATCGCGCGAGAAAGAAGAGAAGTGTCCTCCCTTGTAGTTATTATATAGTACATGTATGACAAGCAAATTGTCAGCAATGATACTAGCCCCTGTGTATCAAACACATTTGCATAAAACAAAACAAATAGAAAATTGCATGAAACATTAAAATTGCATACCTTAATGCTGTTCTTTCCAAGAAAATGTGCGTCCTAGCACTAAAGGCCTGTCTTTGCCTACAAGATAGCCACCTGGTCCCCTAACATGTTTTAACGAGAAAGAACTACCCTTTAGTTTTCCCCGGAGACAGACGAGTCTTGCTCTTCTTGCAGAAAAATCTCGGACTGAGGAAATTCGCCCAACGTCGTTACTTTAAATTCAACGTTTCTTCCAGGGTGTACGCCGTAAGTTAAACTGACAAACCGTAATCAGCCGTTCCTAATTTTTTCCCCAAGACAATTATTTCTTCCGTCAGATTTTGATAGCCTAGAATCAGAGAAATACGACACATACCCACTTCCTTTTGTTAAATGACTATTCGACATGGCCTTCCCATTAAGCGGTATGGCCGGCATTTTAATGTTTACTTTCCCAGGACAGCCTTGCGATGCCCGGGTCAATTCTAAATTAGCCGTAGATGCTGGCCTCTCCCTCTCCCACGAAAATAAACAACTGACATGGGAAAAGGACGAAGTAATCCTTCACATAAAACCTTGCTGGCTTGACTGTAATAAAATTTTAATGTATTCAATACTTACTCAAAATTCAACACATTACAATCAGTTACTACTTATTTTCGTTCATTGGCGGGTCGCTTGTTCAGGTGCCTCGTAAATTATTAATAATGGTGTCGTCTTTCTCAAGTCTGCACAATCCAATGAGAGTTTTCGTCATAAGAGAATATATACTTCTGTTGTGCCATTGGGATTGTTTCTGATGAAGATGCTTGTACATTTATGTCGGTAGTTTACTTTCCAATTATTATAAGATGAAAGTTGAAAACTAATTCAAATTCTGCATATATACACATTTTGAAAGGTATACCAGTTTTTGCTTCGCGTAATCCAGTTATAAGTATATCAAGTGACTTTTGGGTAAATTTTGTGGTAATTCTTTATTATTCAATGCTTTATAGGTACGTTAAAATTGTTCATTATAATTGTTTTCAGGAAAAGTGTCATAGTTGATCAAGTACCAAGTATATGTGCAAATTTTGCTGCTATACCTTCCTTGAATGAAATTTGGAAGAAGTGTCCTCATGATTACATCTGTGTGGTTCTGATGTCTTTCATCTTGTTCAGAGTCTCGTACACTAGCTTTTTAAATCTTCTTTTAGATGTAACTGGAATCGACTTTATAGTTTTAGCTTTAAATCTTTCGTTTCTTATGTGATATTTTGTTTTACCATGCTAGGACACTGACTTCACTGTAGTCACCTTATTACGTTTTTCATGAATAATGTGTACCAATGCGTTGTTTAATTGTGACGTTTATGGATGTGCTTTCTTTTCTCCATCAGGTTTTCTGATCAACAGAAATTCGCATGACGTACACTTTATAACCCATTCGCTTTCAAATTATCTGCTTTATCAACATCTACTACGCGTGAAATATTAGTATCCTCTAAAAACGCAGTTTTCATGATCCTTAATACTGCTGTCTAAAAATGTCTTGGTTCCAGCTGTTGAACGATTCAGCATTTCCTTTCCATTCCACAAGTACATACTTTTTCGCTATCTTTGCAACTTTTATAGTCAAGTCAAGTCTTAAGACTTTTGCTAAATCTTTCTACTACATGTGATGTTTTTGTGGCAATGTTTCCCTTTAATAACAAATCCTGAACTTTCCTACTGTAAAACTCTTTTCCGTCGTTAAACTGTATGTATCTTAGGTTTTCGCTCTTTGAAACGTCGTATGTGTCAATTCACTTCTTTTGCTTTACTTTCTCGACCCAGGCGTATTTAGAGAAAACGTCTGTCATTGTAAAGAATGTGTTTGTATCGTTGTGGTGTTCATTTGCTTGCATGTCAACATGTCTGCCGGCCAATATTCATCCGCGTGACTAACATAGACCCTTCTGTGAAGAAAAAAAAAAAATGAAATAAATAAATTTCTCGCTTTCTTGTGTAATGGACTGTCCTGTTAACTCTTTCAGTTGAACGTATTTTATTTTTACCTGGATAAGTTGTAACCACAATTGATTGATATTTATGTGAACAATTGGACGTTCATGCTCGAAGTAAAGATGTCCTAAATACTGTTCTTTGTAAGGCATTTAGAATGGTATAAAAAAAAAAAAAAAAAATAACAAGAGACCATCGAAATGACTGGTGCTCTACTGGGCGAAAGGAATATCAAGGAATTCATAAGTTCTTTTGGTCAGTGACCAGTAGAGCTAAATAAAATCAGAAAATACTTCAAGCTTGACAAATTGTCTTCAGGAGTTATAAGCAAGCAGACAGGTTCCATTTCCAATGGGCACTTTTATTTACAGCAGTTTGAAACATTTCTCAATTTGTTCCGGCACCGAGTCTAGAAATATCGTTTATAAGGAGAGGGCATAAACAAGTAAATGAAGCGACGCAATTCCAGCTTCTGCAATACCAGAAAAAATGATCTGATTTTACGAGCTCAATTTTAGCGACCGACACACCCCTCTCCCGCTTTCAAGCGAATGATCGATTTCAAATTTATGCCATATTTTGCCATTTTTATTGTTGATTCAAAAGCAGTTGCTTGATATACCAAGTCACTTTGTGGTACTTTTTTTTTTTTTTTTTTTTTTTTTTTTTTTTTTGAACTTTCAGAGCACCTTTGAAAACGACAAATCGACATTTGTATTCTCCTGAATGTTATTTTCCAACATAAACTGAGACCGTTCCGGTAGCCTAACGGTTAAAGGGTCCGCATCGGATGCTGGAGGTCGCGGGTTCGAACCCCTGCCGAGTCATACCAAAGACTTACAAAAATGGTACTAGCAGCTGCCTCGCTAGAGGTTCAGCATTATGATATTAGTGCCAGGACTGGTCGGCCTGGTGTCAGGATAATGTAACTGTGTGGGACATCATGCTACATGTCTGCGGCATGATGCCCCAGCGCTATACATCACTATAAACTGCCACAATGCAGACATCGTAGCGATATAACTGAACAATTGTTAAAGCTACGTTAAAAATCCAAATCACACACAATATTATTCTGTAATGCGACTGTAATAATTTTAATCAACGCCTTTTAAGGTGGTAAACACCTCCTGCAACTGAATAAATACACACGTGATCTGTTAATAGACATATTTTAAGACAATCTGTGTGTGTGTATCATTTGGACTTTTAGCGTCACTTTAACAATTTTCCAGTCATACCGCTTAGGCCACCGGAGCGGTCTATCTGTTACAACTTTGATATCGAGTAAATACATAACATGGAAAACAAGTCAAAATTGCATAAATTGCTTACTGACATAAATTCATGTCATTATTTAATTCACAATAGCATATACAACTTACAATGTACTTTTGTCTCATAGTAAACCGATCTCGTGCAACATGCTTTGCTTTGGTAATGAAACTGTAAGCTGCATAAAACTGTCATGTAATGACTGTAATGATTTCAAGGATGTCCTAGACTTGTCAAGTTATATACAACTTTAATAAATTACATCTGAAACAACTAAAGTGTTGTCAGGTCAGAATCCGTTGAACACAAAATGAAAGAAAGAGATCTAGGATAGGGTTGACGTTGATCCTCCACGTTATTAGAGTAGATCTTCGGTTTCTGCAAACACCTGCACTTGATTGTTTTACATCAATAATAATACATGTAATATAATAATAATAATAATAATAATAATAATAATAATAATAATAATAATAATAAATTATGACATTATAATAATTAATAAGAGGAAGAACAGTGATGATCTAAAAAAAGAGTTAGGCATCTACAGGATTTTAAAAATCTGAAATTTTCCCAGAGGGAGAATGATGTTCAACGAAAATGTTTAAAAGAGGAAAATTAATATTTTTAAAAACATATGCACAAAATTTACGACATACTTGAGTTTGAGACGTTTAGTTCATTACATTTTTTAAACAGCTACCCACATTTAACAATATTTTTTGCCCAATTAATTCGAAATTTGATCATTTATGCGACGACTAATTTCTTCATATACTACTGACTATTACAAAGAGTAGGGACTCAACGCAAGGTCCCTCCCGCCCCCATCTTACTGATTTCTACTAAAAAGTTTCAAACAAAATATCCTTTCTATACCAAACGTTGGGAGGACCTTTGTGCTAAAACCAAGCAGAAGTTATTTTCAACTTAGACATTAATGTGAGATTTGCTTTTGATTTATTTACATAAAATATCCAAATTTATTTACATTAATGAAAAACAATTCTACATAAATATGTATGCTCAATGACAGACGCACTGCACCTTCCGTGTAAACGTCGTTTGAATATGCGCTGTAATACCTTCTACTCTAAAGAGTGATCTAAACTTGATGAAAATTACACATATGAAATGGGATAACCTTAAGGACTCAAGGTACTAATTCAGTTCCCACAGTAAACCTATGCAAACACCATGATATTAAAAATTCAGTAACTTTAAATTTCTGAGTGCTTATGATCAAACCTATATTTATCAGTATAGATGAAACCTGGATGTCAGCTTCTGTGTAGAGGAAAGGATATGAGCCGCGGCATTTTCTGGACCTGCATGTGTTTGAAACATGTGCTTTCAATTCCGCACCAATGAGTTATATGCTAATTTAGAAATGAGTGTTCCAAACTCCAGACTGTTAAAGGACTGAAATTCCATCAATAAAACAATGTCTCTTTTTTCACTTAAAACTAGGATAAGCTCTCAAAAGATTCTTTTCCCTAAAACGTAACTTACATTATTAACCAATCCTGGCCAGCCAAACCCATATATATTTTATTTTATGTTCACCCATTTCCAGGCTGGTTCCCAATTTTCCATACAATCAGTACCGCCTCACCAGAATTTTGAACAGAGTAGCATATGGCTTACATGGTTTATCTCCCTTTCTCCAATGGGCTGACGAGTGCCAAGCAACAATCGTCATAATTTGAATTTCTAATAGAAAATTACATAAAGATGGTTTACGAAGGTATAAATTTTGCACAAGGTTTCAAATTACCACCTCTGTGTTCTACATGACCGGGGCAGATTTAATTCTGTTACAAAATATTAAGGAAAAACCTGTCCACCCAATGGACTGTAAATGACATATGAAAGCAATTCTTTCTCGTCATTTACTACAAATGTTGCATGGCGTCAGGAAGTTAACAAATAAAGCTTGCATTAACGACTTTAACAGTGACATTCAAATGTTCTGTGTAACTGTAATAGAACAGTTTTTTTCATGTTTATATGCAGACAAAAAAAAGTGCTTAAAAGTAGTTACTTGTCATGATTATTGAACACAAAGTACTATACCATTAAGTACTGATGTCTATCATTTTCGTCTTATTTTTAAAAAAATGCGAGCAAACTGTATGAGCAAGGAACGAACAGGAGCCTAAATACTTCAGAAACAAGTGTTCCACGGAACATGGTGTCTCGCTAGTGAATGGGCCTTACGATGATGTAGCTTTCTGCTCACTCAAGACAACACAGGAATCCAGGCATATCAGGGTACAAACTCTAAAGTCTAAGTAATGTTGCATCACAGTTTCAGTTAAATTAAACAAATGATATAGAATGTATTTCACTTTAACAAGCTTAAACACACTAATGAAAATTACTGACATCTATAATGTCGCTTTTTACCGTCGAAAAATGATACCCGTCTCGTTCACAAGAGAGATAAAATTTATATCACGTGATTGTAAACAAAAAACAAATGTGGCAACATATTCTCAAAAAGGATTTATCTTTTAAACAAATGTGGCAACATATTCTCAAAAACGATTTATCTTTTAAGTTTCTTTATGTAATGATCGTAGCCTTTTTTAATTTGCCTATAGATAGCTGTCGGAGTCAACAGAGCAAGAACAAAGTCATACTGTGTCATAAAGCACGGTTAAAGACAATGAAAGATTGCAAGATGTATTGGTTAGAGCTCAGTGATTTTCTGAAGCAATGTGATGAATGAATCAAAAAAACAAAAATTCTAACCGAAATTTTATCAAATTACTTTGCCTAGTACCAAACTGCTGACCAGTATCAACAAGAAATCCATAGAATGCATGCCGAGCCTACAGTCAAAGCACTGCTGTAAAATGCGTGACCTTGACCCCAAAGGTCAAAATGTTGAGCGCGCATGTCACGTAACGAATTATCTAAGCTTTATAATGACTCATCCAATGTATGAAGAAAATCCATCAAGATCTTTAGGAAATGTAAGTTTGGTTTTTTGTTTAAAAAAAAAAACAAACAAGAATCAAACTTTGTCACGGAATGTATTGTTTTTGCTTCATATTTCTTGCTAAATGTGAAGAAAGGACATAGAAGCAAATTACAAAAAGGAAATAGAAGCAAACTACAAAAAATTTAACCAAACTATAGTGCACTTTTTCTGAGACTGATTTTTATTCCACTACGTTGAGCTCGACAAACATTTCTCGTAAATGCAATCCTTCTCGAAAATGTATGCAATCAAAACGGAGGATCTTGATTTAACAACATATTACGAAATTAAAGACCCTACTGACGCATACTGTACCCAGCGAGATCCCATCACCGTGCTATCTCTATGCAAGTTAACGTACCTGTTAGCCAGCAAAATAACAATATCGTGTCACGAGTCTCCAGCGAAATATGAATCATGCTCAGAATTGTATAACTGGTAAAGCATTAATACATGTATTAGCTATATCTACAGTTCTCGAAGTATACGAATACGATTATGTATAAGTATACAAAGCACATGCAAAACTGGGCTTCAAATCGACCCCGGATTAACCTGTGAGCCAATGGCAATAACAGAAAGTGGTCAGATATGGATCATCGCTAAAGTATCCTTACCCATTTGAAACCATGTGTTGCCGAGGAGATCCGAAAGGCCACTCTAACCGGAAGCTCCCTGTAAGTTTTATCAACAATGAACAGAAAAGTACAGCGAAGTCTTATTTTTCTGCTGTTAGGTGGCAAAAAATGGAATGGTGTAAAAATGACATTAAAATCAACTTAAACCACCATTATGCAAAGATAACTATAATGTAAAATTATTCTACGACTGATTAACTGATTTTTGCAAATGTATTATAAATCCTTCGATTTCAAGTTGTGGCAAGAGTACCGAATTACATAACGGCACTACTTGTACAAACTTAAAGACCTTTTGTTGCAGATGATTCCGACAAATTTCAGTGAATCTTTCTTTACGTTTTTCTGGAGAAACTTTATTTTTCTCTTCTTCTTTCAGTGACTAAGTTGGAAAACAAATTAAGTACGATTTGTGAAAGTTTTATTAATCTTCGTGCAAGGTTGCGGCCTTTAAAGTAATTTACCCACTTAATAATATTAAAACGAGTTTTTAAAAAATGTAACGTTAAACAAGTAAAGGTTCATGCACAATGCACGAATAAGGAAAGACTCATTTTCAACCAGCAATCTGATTAAAATCAGATCTCCACTGTCCTGGGTGAAGATCTGACAGCGACCGCTTTGAGGTCATGTTCTGGTGACCTTTGAGTTAGCCAATGGAAATGCATATTCCAGAAATCTGAAAGTGAATCAATCGATAGGCTCACACTGATGCTCTTCAGTCATAGTGCTCAGTCTCCCAAACGCGAAGATATAAGGCTTCATCTGACTGGCTAATAAAATTAGCGATTATGATAATAACATAGGTCACTACAACATGGCCCCCAAGCGGTCGCTGTCAGATCTTCACGTAGGACAGCGGAGATCTGATTTTAATCAGGTTGTTTCAACCAGACTCTGTGACTCGGAAATTTACACCGATTGATTTGTCTTGAGAGTCCGTTTTTAAACCAGACTAGACGAAAGAATGATACAGGGCCGTTCTATTGCGCACCTAAGCTCACCTGTCTGGAGGTCACATGACCTGCTTACACGTCAGATTAAATCTGTTTAGACAAGTTTGCACTAGTTAGTCAACAATATGGGCACAGAAAAAGCTAACCGACCGACGTCGTTTGCATGGAATCTTCAAATGAATTTCCCCAAAGCAATATTTTCAGTTTTGGATTGGATGATGTCACAATGCGTACTCTGTAACGTAAATCATCCGACGTTGCTGCTGGGTTGTTATGTTCCCGTCCGAGGCGATTATAACACAACTTCAATAAAGTTAACGTCGGGTTAATTTCAAGAATATCCAAAAGTTTTGAAAAGCCATCATTTGTGATCCCACACATATTCAGTCCCAAGGTTTTGATATGTCTGTTCCTCTCCAGAGCCGTGGATAATTTCGCTAATCCTTGGTCCCCAATAAAATTTACACTTAAGTCCAGATTTGTCAGAGATTTATTCCTCAAAATTACGTCAGAAATCAGCGCACAACCTGATGAAGTTAAACCACAGTTTTCGAGGTTGAGTTCTGTTAAGGATGAGATATCATCCAGATGACGACTTATCATTTCGACTCCATCGTCTCCAATAAAATTCCGACTAAGGTCAAGCTCTGTTATACACTTCCCCTGCTGGATACCTTCAAAGAGGAAACCACAACCTATCCAGGAAATGTTGTCGCTGCGCAGGCGCAACTTACGCAATACCCTGTTTAGTTTCAACATATTTCCAAGGGCAACACAACCATCATCGCCGATGTCTAGGAAGCTCATGTCAAGTTCGATCAGGCAAGCGTTGGTCTTGAGTGCTTCTGATAGAGTCTTACATCCTTTAGAGTCAATGCCTGTTGAGGAAATATTTAGCTGCCTTATTGTTTTATCTGTTTCCAAGACACTCGCCAACACATCGGCCCCATCATTGTTGATGGAATTCAGTCTCACATCCAAAGCAGTGAGTCCAACTCTACCTTGTAGAGCAGAAGCAATATGCTTCATGTCTTCTCCTCTTAGATGAGTCTTTCCTAGGTGTAATTCCAGAATGCACGAGTGCTTTGGTAATAGATCTTTAAGTGCTTTTGCTTTTTCTCCTTGAAGGTTGTGACCAGAAATGGAAACAGTTACCATTGGAACTCCAGTGTTCATGATGTCATCGCTGGATGCCAGCGACAGTTCGCTAGCCATGGAATAGAACGACAGTCTTGAGCTGCGTTTATAGTTAATAATGTCTCTGGAGAAGCGTTTATTATCGGAATGTCTGGAGCGTTCTAGTTCTACAACTGACCTAACTCTTCCAGTATCCTCATTATAGTAAACAACGTCAAATGTAACAGACTTTTCATCTTCGAGAAGCGGCGAGCCTTGGACAGATTCACACTGGATTTCATATATCAAATTATACAAATCTGTCATGGCATCGAGAATAAAAGCTATACGAATATACTCCTCACAATTTCTCAGCACCTCTGTAAAAGATAAAAATACCGAATAATCGCTGTCCATGATTGTTTGGATTATACTCTCACAAACCAGTCGCTTGTCTGGATGACCTCTAAAAGCTATGAGGTCAGTATCATTCAGAATGTTCGCTTCTCTCAGTGTTTCCAGTATTACAAATGGATCCATCTTCTGACAAAGAAGTTCATAGGCACTTTGCAGAATCGTGATATGTCTTTCACTGAAACCAACATCCCCAGCCTTGAGTTTGGATCTGTTCATGGCACGGCGGCTAGACAAGTCAGGCGTGATAATTTTAATTTTCCCTGTTGGAGTTCTCCTCGAAACATTACTTGTCTCTGGATGCTTTACTTCGGCAAAGTCTTTGGTTTCTTTGATATTATTCTCTGATTTTAAATTATTGTTTACTATGTCTGCTCCGGTGGGGCATTTTGATGTCAGATCTACACCTGAAACCACTTGTCCATTGGCAATAGCTCCAGAAATGTTTTTATTTGGGTCATTTTCTGATACAGCTTGTTTGGTCAAGTCCAATGATTTTGATCCTCTTTGATATGCTTGGGAGAAAACAAAAGAGTTTCTGTCATTTTCACCAGTGACTGAACTCCTGGGAGTGTTGATGGTTGAAGACCTGAACAAAAATAACCTCGGTGGCTTTGGTGGAGGTTTCAAGCTATTGCTTCTCCTAAACACAGACTGGTCAACGACATCTGGCAATCCTTCCAACGAACGTTTCCCTTCTTCTGGAATGGTCGAGTTCCTTTCTTGGTACTTCAACTCCTTCTTGGACTTGGACTTCCGGTCGCTTCTACGCAGTGTCAGGCGCTGCCAAAACTTCCATGAACGATCTGGTTCGGAAGTGGTATTCTTTTCTGAAACAAGAAAAGATTGGATTTTACCCTCTATAATGATTACAAGTGTTAGAATCGATAATATAAGGAAAGATTTGGATTATCTTTCATATGTTAGGGATAAAACAAAAGAGTTTGTCACCGAACCACTTAAACGTTCATAAAATGTATTGGTTTTCCTAGAAATTAGGCTGCATGTATGTTGTGATTGCGATTACCAGTAAATGCAGTTGAAATGCATTTTTAAAATGATACGTGCATTGAACATTTATTATGAAACATTTGTAAGATGCATATATTTAGAAAATGAGCATGTCATCGGATAAGACCAAAGATGATCCTAACCAGAGCACCATTGCAGGGATTGACGCTCCACTGCGCGAAATGAATTTCAAGGAATTCAAGACAAGATCATTTCTTAACTGTCGAGTGTTGAAATCATCTCATTTTCTTCACGGATAACAATATTTTCAAATTAACTGCCATGGTACAAATACTGGATGTCAGCTTGGCATTATTTTCCTTTAGAAAAAGTATACATCATTAAAGGTCTTTTGGAAAAAAGAAGCATGTCATAACGATCATCCATTCAGGTGGAGCAAGACAAGATTTTTAAGAAAAGTATCGTGGCAACCAAACTGGATGTACGACTGGCACCATTTTCATTTATGACTTGGTGAAAAATCAATGTCATAGTGATCATCCATTGTTGGAAGATGGTAGTGACAGAAATTATTAGACAGTCGTGGTGGAACCATACTAGATGTGTGCAACTTTTCATGTAGGAACAAGTACGTATCTCGAGAAGTCTATTTGTGAAAAAAATAACCATCCATTTGGAGAGGAGCTGAGATAACAATGTTTTCAAGACGTGATTTTCCATTCGTGAGGAGTGGCAATAACAATATTTTCAAGATGAATGCTGTGTTGGCCGAATTGGGCGCCAGATCGACACCATTTCAATGTAAGATTAAATGGACAGTATAAGAAGTCTCCCAGTAAAACCCCTATGTCAATATGACTTTCTGCAAGTAGAGTGATGATAAAAAGATTTTTAATATGAATAAGCATATCGGTACCATTTTTTATTTGGGACCAGCGATGCATCATAGGAAGTCTTTTAGTGAAACCCCGTTGTTGATATAACCATCCATTCAGGAGGAATTGCAATAGCAAGATTTTCAAGATGGCTACCGTGGCGGCCATATTGGACGTCAGACCGATATCAGTTTCATTTAAGACCAAATGGACATGATAAGAAGTCTTTCATTAAGAACCCCATGCTGAAATGACCATCTATTCAAGAGCTGTAGCAATAACACGATTTTCAAGATGGAGGCCATACTAGGCATCAGATCGGTACCATTTTTATTTTGGACCAACTAGACCTCATAAGAAGTCTTTCAATGAAAAGCCCATGTTGATATCACCATCCATTCAAGAGGAGTAGTTATAACAAAATTTCCAGAAGCGCCGCAGTGGCGGCCATACTGGCTTCCAAATAGCACTATTTCCATTTAAGATCTACTAGACCATGAGATGAATGTGTGTGTCTGTGTGTATGTGAAGTTTAATTAGGAATCGAGTCGAGTAATTTCTTTTAAACATTTTGGAGAGCAAACAACAGAATTTATTCGAGGAGGTTCATAAATTTCATTTGATAACGAGCACAATATAAAATTGTATGTATGTATGTATGTATGTATGTATGTGTGATTTGGATTTTTAATATAGCTTTAAAAGATATTCAGTCATATCGCTACGATGTCTGCAGTGTGGCAGTTTATAGTGATGTCTAGCAATGGAACATCATGCCGCAGACATGTAGCGTCATGTCCCATCCAGTCACATTATCCTGACACCAGGCCGACCAGTCCTAGAAGTAACCTCTTAATGCTGAGCGCCAAGCAAAGCAACTGTTAGTATCAAATTCATGAGTCTTTGATATGACTCGGCCGGGGTCAAACCCGCAATATCTCGCATCCGATGCGGACGCTCTAAACACTCAGGCCACCGGAGCGTATGTATGTAAGTATGTATGTATGTATGTATGTGTGTGTGTGTATGTATGTGTGTATGTATGTATGTATCTGTACGTCTATGTATGTATGTATGTATGTATGTATGTATGTATGCATGCATGCATCCAAGTATGTATGTATGCTTGTATGTATATATGTACGTGCGTGTGTATGTATATATGATTATGTATGTGTGTGTATATATGTATGCATGTATGTATGTATGTATATATGTGGTGTTTTAGGGCACCTCAACACAGCAGTGGCTATACGGTGCGAATAAAGGCAAATTTCGAACAATGTACAAATAAATTTCACAAATATTTGGACATATCAAACTTTCCAAATAAATGAAAGCATATGTACATCAAAATAAAATTTAAAACTTAAGGACGCCACAATTATGTAAAATGTATATAAAAGAAAAGAACGGTAATATGTGACATCCTTATTGTAAAAATTAATTTTAGTGGCCTCGTTTGGAATGCCGTAAACATCACGCCTTTTTGTCTTGTACCACGTAAAAACCTCATTAGTTATGACATGAGATAAGCTGAAATTAAATTGTTCTCGTCATTTTTTAGCATTATTATGAAAAAGTTACTCAGCAAAAGTTTAAAAACGTGCGTTATCATTAATCAACAAGCTTACTTTTATTGGATATTTTTTTTAAAAAATGAAACAAAACTATGCAGAAGTTACTTGAACAGTCATAAGTTCTCATCAATCAATAATTATGTTGGTGCTAATATAATAATCAAAACAAGCACATATAGGAATCTAGAGTATTGCCCTGAAATAATAATAATAATAATAATAATAATAATAATAAAAGTAATACAAAACATCATACCCATGAAGGGGTTTCAAATGTACCCATGATGTGGTTTCAAATGTACCCATGATTAAGTTTCAAATGGACCGAAAATATGATTTCAAATGTACACAGAATATGATTTCAAATGTACACGTGATATGGTTTCAAATGTACACATGATATGGTTTCAAATGTACACCTTATATGGCTTCAAATGTACACATCATATGGTTTCAAATGTACCCATGATGTGCTTTCAAATGTACGGAAGATATGATTTCAAATGCTATTTGCTTGCTTTACTCAGAAGTTTAATGGCTTCAAATATATTCACACCATTACTCCCTCTATCCACTAAATGAGTAAAATCCTTGCCGTTTTAGTTTTGTTTTATCTATAAATATATTCTTGTAATGAGACACATGAAGAGAGTTTAAATAGTATCAGTCGGAATAATCGTCTTTTTTCATCAGCCTCTATTTGTGATGGCAGTGGTTCATATATTGAGATCTGATGCGACAAAAACATTTCGACCTTTGCTTTAAACGTCTAAATGGCTAGTACCCTATAATTTTGTTCGGAAAAGTATCACAAGTTATGTCACAATACATTCTATTTTTATCTGATATTCCTATAGATTCAATAAAAATAATAAAAATATATATATTTTTAAGTCCTGCATGGTCTAACTTTATCTTATCCAAACCTGATTCTGACTTTTCTTCTTAAAAGCGACTTCTTCTCCGTTACTATTTTCATGTGACTTTCTTTCCGTTTTCCGATCCTGATGGCAATTAAAGTTAACAGCTTTCCGGGTTACGGTTCCATTAACATTTCCGACTGTGACATTATACAATTAGTAATTCTGTGATGCGAACAATTAAATAATGCAGCTAAAGGAAGTTGGACGATACATTTTATGTGATTGCGTTTTTATCCCAGCGGAGGCTGAGAAATAATAATTCGCTTATCTATTTAAGGAAAATGTGAGCATCGTTCTAATGTAGCTGTTTTCTGAAAATTACATTGAATTACTCTTATTACCATTCAACGTCCCAATACTCTCTCTCTCTCTCTCTCTCTCTCTCTCTCTCTCTCTCTCTCTCTCTCTCTCTCTCTCTTGGTGGGCCTATTGCGATAAAACAAGTCACTCGATGGGCTGACGCTCTAATGGGCGAATAGAATTTTAATAATTCAAGTCATTATCACCCTTTCATGATTTCATGTACAAAAATATTCATACAGTGCGAAATGAAAAAAAGACCTGAACTCAAAAATAAGAATGTACAACTAATGTACGTACAAAGTTAGCCCCTTACTCAGGAGGTGCTGTTAAACCATTCCAAACTGATGCCTAGAAGGACAGACTGGTTTAGATGAAGTAAGACTGTGCATTAGAATATACTTTTAATTGTGCAGACGCGGACGCCGGTAGTAGTAATATCACTCCTATATTTCGCAGAAGTGAGCCAATAAAGCAAACTAAAAGCAGAAACTCCTCGTAAATTGCTGCTGCTGAAGAAGGTGGAGGAAGAAAAGTAGACAATGATTAGGTAAAACCGCAGGAACAGGAAGAGACAAAAATGGGGAAAAAAATGAAAGGGGGAAAATACAACTTTAAAAAGTTAAAAGCGCCACTGTAGATCTGGTAGCCTAGTGGTCTAGTGGACCTCGGATGCGGGAGGTCACGGGTTCGAACCCCGGCCGAGTCATACCAAAAACTTATAAAAATGGTACTAACAGCTGCCTCGCTAGGCGCTCAGCATTAAGAGGATAGTGTTAGGACTGGTCGGCCTGGTGTAAGGATAATGTGACTGGGTGGAACGTCATGCTACATGTCTGCGGCGTGATGCCCCAGTGCTAGATATCACTGTAAACTGCCACACTGCAGACATCGTGGCGATATGACTGAAAAATTGTTAAAGCTACGTTAAATATCCAAATCACACTCACACGCAGATTTGGTGCTTAAGTCTTCAAATGTGCTTTAAATACCACTTGGTTTAAAAGGTAATAGTTTCCATATGAAGTATCCAAATCATTTGGCATGTGCCAAAGCATTAGAGTGAAATGATAATTTACAGTTGCTACAATATTTACCGCAAACTTTTCTCAGGTTACTGCATCTGGGCCAACAAAGAAACTTTGCGTGGGGAAAATCGGCATAGTGCAGTTTGCCGTTGTAGCAGTGAAATACGTGTATTTCGCATAACAACGGAAAAATATTATCCGTGGCTGGGATAATTGGTACATACTGTTCACCCGAAACAATCATTATATATTTCTTCTGATTGTCATTAAGTGTATATCGGTCTCATTGGAACTGTTCTTTTGCTTGAGTAAAGCATACATTCCATGCTGCATACAATGACTGTAATGAAATACATCAGTCTGAATACCACAATGGGGAATTATGAGAACTTCTTTAATTCCCCAAGTATCTGTATAATTATTTCAATATTTTGTCATGGCGATTAAAGACAAGATAGTTACAAAGACCTACATGACACTGACTACACAAAACAAGCATAAACGCAAGATTTTTGTAATAAATTTCAAAGAACGCAATCAATTTTTACAACACATTGTTTAAATAATTATTCTAGAACAATTCATTAATAAATAATGTCAACATCTGTATGTCCGTTGACAACAAAACTGTCTACATCTGTGTGTACGTTGCTAACAAAGCTGTTTATAATGCCAGCTTTATAGAATTATTAGACTCCAACGGTGGCACAATGAATCCAGCTGTCATGTCTATTTAATATAATAGAATTTCAGAAGAAGGGATTTAATGATTTTCATTATCAAAGGCATGAAGGTCATCTGGACTGGATCGGAAGGTGAGAGGGCATCTTCCACCCACCCCGCTAAAAACAACGTACACACCAACATGGTCACTTGAAATTTGACCATCGTTTTATTCTTGTTGCACGTTTATTGGGTATTATGCACACTTTGAGTAAACAGATACATTAACTTTTGCTTTGGTGCCCTTTCGAGGAAAATCAGAGCGCTTTTGAAATTTGCGGGGGGAAAAATCAATACTTGACTAATCCGGCCCAGGATTATTGCTCCTACTCCAGAGATTAAAGCGCCTAGCGATATCGCAAGGCCATCAACGGTCTTTTCTAATTAAGGTTCGCTCCCGTTGAACTTAAAGAGTTTGAACAGGACCAAGCGATGAAATATGCATATTACTAAAATATTTAGCGTTTTTCTTCGCCACATTTATCATAAACATATTATTTTGGGGTTGTGTGTATGTGCGGGGGAAGGCCGCGATAGTTGTGGTGGTGGTGGTGGGGTAACATAAGAATATTAGAGTATGACAATATATCGTATCAATCTGACGCACCTTTTCTTTCAGGTATTAATAAGACAATTAAGCATAAATCAATCTTAAAGTCTTGTAGAGGTGTTAATAAAAATGTATGATCCATGTCTGTAGTGTATTGAAATATAATTACGAAATACATGTATGACTGCGCTGAATTTAAAAAAATCTACGATTTTATCTCTCAAACTATAAATGGATATGCATTTCTTCGGAAGTTCTTGAAACGATACCGATTCATTAGCACTTATGTGGTACTACATGCATTATCATGTAATTCGCATATCATTGGGCGTAAAGCTACGAAATGCGCAAATGACTTCTGACTTCTCTTTGATTCTGTAGTTTACAATGCATTTTCTTATGAGTGTTTTTGTACAATAAAGAATAGAACTGAATTGATTTAGACACCATGTCTAAGTACATTCCTGACGTCAAGTTATTTCTTAGTGACAGAAACAAACTACAAACTAAGCCTTTTCCTTCCATGTATGGTACACTTTCTGATCTTGATACAACCTGTCTACAGAAATTAGACCCTACCTCTGCTCTATTTACCCACAGGCAGTATTATTATGGTTTACATTTGTATGTAAATAAGTGTCCAAGTATGAGTCACGCTGGCACGGGAGAATGAGAAGGCTGGCCACAATGAAATGTACAAGTAAATGTACCATGATGCACACTTTGATAAACACTGGCAGAATTTGCGAAATATCTGACATGATGCATTATATAGTTTTCCCGAAGGCTACCGAACACTAACAGTGTCTACTAGTCTTATAATAGTCACAGAATTAGTAATAGAGATGACAATCAGAACATCTTCGGCCATTTCCGTCACGTCAAGAAAAGAATCTCAGATATAATTCGCCGCCATTGAAAACTATATACCAGAGGTTCTCAAGCTATGGTGCGAGGACCACTGGTGGTCCGCGAGTTCCATTCAGGTGGGCCGCGAAAAAAAAAGGTTGCAGAACAATTCAGAATCTTGATTTGGAGTCTTAATTCTTTATGAATCGATTTTATATTCGCTGTATTTCGTAACATCATCCCATTACGTGACAGTTCGTTTTCAAAAATAAAGTCAAGATGAAAACCTTTCCCTCACATTCAAGTTTTATTCGTGAAAAAAGGATGTCCGGATTGCTCGTTTGTATTTCCATTAATAGGCGGTGAAAAGCCACAGCGGGCCAAATAACACAGGATAACTTATAAGATTTTAAGTATACCCCTCGCTGGGGATTAACTCCCTTTTTAAGAACACAACTGCCTCCGAATCGGATCATCGCTCGGCCATCTCCATCAAGTCGTGAAACAACCTCGGAAATGGCTGTAGGAACACAAATTAATTTGATGTGTTGAGTGATTCGCCTCTTGCGGAGTACACCACATACCTTACAACAGCAAAGATCAAGGTTATTCCGATTGTGACTTTATCTCCTTCCACATAGTTCCAAGTAAATGAATGTAGTTGAGAATATAGTTCTCAATCGTGACGAATTACATCCGATGTTTCTTTCTTGACTTGACGGAAAAGGTCGAACATGTTCCGACTGAACTGCTTCAACAATGCACATTTGATGGCAAAATGCCACCTAGAGAAAACTCTACCCTTTGATAAGTGTATTGCACTCACTTTAGATTGTATTTGGTATTGTGTTTTCTAGACAGTGATTTTAGTATTTTACTAAAACGTTAAGGGAAAGTGTCAGAAACTCTTTCTTTATTTGCCGTGATTGAACACGGGGCTGGCAATATCGTAAGGTGGCACAATATACAAATAAAGTCACAATAAAAAGCCTCTGAGCCAACAATCACAGTCTAGTTCTTTTCCACTTGTTTTTATTTCCATTCGAGTTCAATCAGTGATAATAAATATCCGGAAGCATCCATCAACGTGCTCGTACATTGATGCGCAAAGACGACGTACTCCGGTTTTGATGATCTAAGGTCAAAACATACTTCTGGCAGCGACACATTATGAGCTGTGCAGAGCGCTGGTTTAAAAACAAAACAACAACCCACCCACCCACCCACAACAACAACAACTCATGCTTAAATTCAGACTTGGGGCGGATTGATACTCTGAAGAAATGCGGATGGGAATAGCCATCCTAAGGTCCCAAAAAAGTTCCCAATTATTTAACACTCTATAAATGTAAATTCATCTACCTGCTCATGTACCGGTCAGCACCACATATCGATCTATCTAACCAACTACGACCATATAGCATTAAAACGCGTGCAGACACACCCATTTCAGAGCAGATGTGTCACGTCTCCAATTTTTCCCAAAGTTTAATTGGAGCTAGATGTCCACTTCGAATTATTTAACCAGAAATTCCTAATCAAGGATCTATTAATGTGATGAGATAAGGACCCAATCGATTATGTATCTCAAATACTGAAACAACGCCTAATGATATACCGCCAAGCTCACAAATGGTGCCCATTTTGGTTGTACGTCTCTAGATACAATTAAAGAGGATAAAACCACCCCAAGACTCATCAAAAACTCAAAATTATAACTTCTGATTGGCTAGTATACGGACACTCAGAGAGAGAGAGAGAGAGAGAGAGAGAGAGAGAGAGAGAGAGAGAGAGAATGTGTAACCATTGTGGCCTGGGTGCACAGAGCTGTGGCTCCCAAGTAATAAATTTTGAGTTTATTCCGATTGTGTTAAGATAATCTTTTTGTAACCTTGGGACCATGTTTGAGCTGTTCACCGAAATTATAAACTGAACGAACAGTGAAGACCCAGATCTGTTGTGCGTCGGCAGATTTGAGTAAATCCTGTTTGCAATTAGGCGCACGTAATGCAGGTGAGAAGATAATATACCGTCCTATTTACTACTGGATCTCGTACTTCAGTCAGATAACACTATCCTGAGGAATGTCGACAGGGAACATCGGAGATTCCCTGTATGACGTCACAACTAAGCGTTGGCAGAACCACCATGGCGACGAAGGAAGATGATCTATATATCAGCCTAAGCCATTAAAATTAGGCAATGCTAATTGTATACCCGATAGTGATGTTGGGTATATAATTTAGGTCATTAAGACTGTCACTTTCCTTATATATATATATATATATATATATATATATATATATATATATATATATATA
>JAECUM010026393.1:0-37450 GCA_016617855.1 Megalonaias nervosa
GTACCTGTCTGTTACTTCATAAAAATGGAGTTCTTATGAGAAAATGGAGACCTCCCGAGGTACCTGCTAGTGACGAATGGTCAGTAAAATATCAGATTGTGGTTCCGAAACCTTACAGACAGGAAATGCTTAGTTTGGCCCATGAAACTCCTATGGCTGGTCATTTAGGGATAAATAGAACGTATCACAAGATCTTGACTCACTTCTATTGGCCAAAAATCAAAAGTGATGTGTGCAAGTTTTGTAGATCTTGTCATACTTGTCAAATTGTAGGAAAACCAAATCAAAAGATACCTAAAGCTCATCTGCAACCAATTCCTGCATTTGACGAACCATTCAGTAGAATTATGGTAGATTGTGTTGGTCCCTTACCAAAGACCAAGTCTGGAAACCAATATTTGTTGACCATAATGTGTGCGTCAACAAGATTCCCAGAGGCAATTCCTTTGAGGAATATTAAAACCAAAAATATAGTAAAGGCTTTGATAAAGTTCTTTACTCAATGTGGCCTTCCCAAATTTGTCCAATCGGATCAAGGGTCAAATTTCATGTCTGGAATTTTCCAGCAAGCCATGCATGAATTGGGCATTCAACAGTTCAAATCATCTGCCTATCATCCTGAGAGCCAGGGGTTTTGGAATGATTTCATCAAACTCTTTAAAACATAATGAAATCATATTGTTTTGACACAGGTAAAGACTGGGATGAAGGCGTTCTTTTACTTTTGTTTACAGTTAGAGAGTCCGTTCAGGAATCTCTAGGGTTCAGTCCCTTTGAACTGGTATTTGGATATACTGTGCGTGGACCTTTAAAGTTATTGAAAGAGAAACTTCTTTCAAATGAAGAAACAGAACTTAATCTTCTTGATTATGTCTCTGATTTCAAGTATAAATTGTCAAAGGCTTGTGAGGTCGCAAGAGCAAATTTGCACTCTACTCAATCAACGATGAAGTTAAGATAGGATAAAAACTCAAGGGATAGGAGTTTTCAATCTGGTGATAGAGTCCTGGCTCTCTTGCCCATGCCACAAAAGCCTCTTCAGGCAAAATATTATGGTCCATACACGGTCGAAAAGAAAATAAATGATTTAAATTACATTATAAATACTCCTGATAGGCGAAAACTAAAACAACTGTGCCACATCAATATGTTAAAGGAGTATGTTGAAAGAAATAGCCAGGTAAATCATGAAATTAATTTAATTGTACCTGTCCCACCAGCTGAGGATTTGAATGAAGGAATTCAGTTGGATTCTACTAATCTTGGAACAACAAGTCTTCGGAATTCGGAAGTTATGGAAAATCTAGACCAGAAACTTTCTCATTTACAAAATCAAGAAAAAAGTGAACTTAAACAATTATTGTCTGAATATGAGCACTTGTTTCCAGACGTGCCTACAAGGACAAACAAAATTTTTCACGACGTTGAAATAGTAGATTCGAAACCCATGAAACAACATCCATACAGGATGAATCCTTTTAAACAGGAATACATGAAAAAAGAGATTCAGTATTTACTGGAAAATGATTTTATAGAGCCCAGTAAGAGTGATTGGAGTTCACCGCGCATTCTTGTTCCGAAACCGGATAAAACTTTCCGAATGTGTACGGATTATAGGAAGGTGAACAGTGTGACAAAAACAGACTCATTTCCATTGCCAAGAATCGATGACTGTATCGACAAAATTGGAAATGCCAAATACGTCACTAAATTCGACCTTCTGAAGGGTTTTTGGCAAAATCCACTAACGGAAAGAGCAAAAGAAATTTCGGCATTTGTGACTCCAGATGGACTCTACCAGTATAAAGTAATGCCATTTGGGATGAAGGGTTCTCCAAGTACTTTTCAACGCCTTATGAATATGATTACGTCTGGTCTAGACAATTGTGATGCATATATTGATGATGTCATCATCTACAACAACACCTGGAAAGAACATCTAGCCACGATTCGGAGGTTCTTCGACAGACCCACGGATGCAAATTTGACTATTAATTTATCTAAAAGTGAGTTCTGCCGTGCGTGTGTTACCTTTCTAGGACATATTGTGGGACATGGTCAAGTTAAACCTATAGATGCTAAGGTCAAGGCTATTTCTGAATTTCCTGTGCTTAGCAGTAAAAAACAGCTGAAGCGGTTTTTCGGTATGGCTGGGTACTATCGCAAATTTTGTTCTAATTTTTCTGATATTGTTGAACCTCTGACAAACTTGTTGAGAAAGAAAAACAAGTTTCTTTGGACTGAAAAATGTCAAGAGGCTTTCGATAGATTAAAGGCCATACTTAGAAGTGCACCAGTTTTAACAGCTCCAGATTTCAGTCAACCATTCAAACTATCTGTGGATGCAAGTGATGTTGGGGTTGGAGCAGTTTTGCTTCAAGATGACAAAAATGGTGTAGAACACCCAGTATGTTATTTCTCTAAGAAATTAAATAAACACCAAAGAAACTACTCAGTAATCGAGAAGGAATGCTTGGCTTTAATACTGGCATTACAGCATTTTGAAGTTTATGTTAGCTCGGCTCCTTCTCCGATTGTTGTGTTTAGTGATCACAACCCCCTTACTTTCATCGACAGGATGAAAAATAAGAATCAAAGACTATTGAGATGGAGTTTATTTTTGCAAGAGTATAATCTTGACATCAGGCACATCAAAGGAAAAGACAATTTAATTGCAGATGCACTTTCCCGTGTATAGAAATATCATTTTCATATATATCTTTGTATAATTCATAAGAGTTCTTCCTATGTAATTCTTTTACCTCATGTATAATTTACATCTGGTAAAAGAAAAGAAAGCTTTATTACATAAATCTTTCTTTTTTCTTTATGGGGGAAAGTGTTATGACCCTGTAGTTAAATTACATGTGTTAAAATTTAAATTCTTCTAATCATTTATTTCATTTTTATTTTATATTTACATCATTAAATGTAATTACTATTATTATGATGATTATGTTTGCATGAGTCTAATAGTTTGTTAGAAACATCGTATTTATTTAAAACGTAAATGTGACTCGTGTATGCACGAGTTTTGTATGATAGTTTGTCGTTGCAAGTAAACAGTCGGGAAAAGCTGTGTAAATGATTGGCTGTGACTACGTCATTACTAATTATACTTTTTTACGCTTTTGTAATGCCCAGGTGTGATTTCGAAATCACACGTGCCTTTCGTGCATGTGTACCTGAAATGACGTATTAGCTTGTTTTAAATGTTCAGTTACCTGTAAGAAATTTTCAGTCGTAGTCAGTCATAGTTGAAAGTCACATCATAACATCTTGTAGAGTTTCTAATACCTTAAGGAAAAGGTATTCCTGTGCTGGAAAGAGTTGTTCGTTCGTACGTATGAGGAACAACATGTGTATTGTTAGTGGTGGTAGGTGTACTTCATCTACTTTCTAAATAATAATTATTTTCCCTGGAGAACAACCCTACTGGCTTTGGACAAAGACATTTGCTGAAATTATTTCTAAATTGGAGCAGAACAATACAATTTGTGATTCACAGTGAAAATTCTGGACATTTTGTGGTAGCCTTCGTCTGACGTCATCATCCGCCATCTTGGAACGGAACTGAGATTCAGACTATCAATTTGGAACTGTTTATTCACAGGACTTATGTTTTCACAAATTTAGAACAAATTTTTGGATCTTCTTCGTAAATCGTAAGTCTTGTTTCACATATTTACCTTTTCTCCGTGTTTTCTAGGGAAATAAATTATTTTTGTTAAAATTTACAAAGCTTGTTGTCTTCACTCTTTCTTTGTGTTACTTTGAACGAGCCGTTACGTAACAGTATATTATTTACATTTTCAAGTTCTTAGAGATACGTTTGTTGCAGAAGTAAGACAACTAATGTTACTTCCTCCAACAATCAATATATAGTTGTACATATTTTCGCTATATATCCCTACGAGGAATACAAACATTGCTCTAATATAGATTATAATCGCTACATTAAATTATATTTAAGTAAATGCGGTTTATCTTTCTTTCTTTCACAGGTAGAAACAGGTATGATCATAGAAAATGACAAGTCACTAAAGATGCCAGCTATAAAGGTTTTTGGAATTGCAATAAATTATCTTAAGATCGAGTTGTTGGATTCTCTCATAAAGCATACATTCCTTAAAACAAAGGCTGACGATATTCACTGAGTGCTTACAGTTCCTGCCGTCTGGACGGAATCTGCCCAGCAGTTTATGAGAGATGCAGCAAACAATGTCATTATTTATTGACATATGTATTTACGTATTTAATAAGAAAAAACCTAGTACAGACTGCTTTAAGAATTTAAGAAATTATGTTGATATGCAATAAATATGGCCCTATATCGAAATAGTGAGCAAAATATTCAAACGACTCGAAAATCCTATGTTGATTAATTGGATTACTTTTAACAAAGTGCATCCTGGCATAAAGGTCTTTAAAAGTTATATAAATAATGCCGTACGCCACTAAATATTACCTACGATACTAAAAGTAAGAAAACAGCTTGCAAATGACAAATTTCAAATAATGTTTAGCAAAAGTTGACTACATTTCATATAAGGATTCTGGTATGAAGGACCTTTCAATATATATATTTAATGCCAATCCAGCATAAAATATGACAAATAATTAAAGATATATACACATTAAACAACCTTGTTCTTTTAAGAGCCGTTAAAAAGGTTATCAAAATTTGTGTGAAAGGACCATACATGTATTTCCAATCAATTTAATTTGTTTTGCTGGTTTCCGTTTCCAACGATATCTATATGCCGC
Organism: Megalonaias nervosa; assembly: GCA_016617855.1. NCBI lineage: Eukaryota > Metazoa > Mollusca > Bivalvia > Unionida > Unionidae > Megalonaias > Megalonaias nervosa. The sequence goes on from JAECUM010026393.1 coordinate 4,768, forward strand.
AAATTGTAGTAGCCACTACTAAAATTAGAAAACAAATTAAACTATATTTAAAAAATAGCAGAGTAAGCGTCTGGCCAAATTTGGTGTCATCACGTTCATTCTATTTTGTCGTAAATAATGCAAAATTCATGTCATATAAATGTCGCGAAACAATAAATATTTCGCATATTTTGTTTTAAATGCCTTGAACAGAATTATTCAAATTTGACAAACCATACTCTGAAATGAAGTGCTTTCATAGTTACGCAACTTAAATTTGATTTAAAATCTGGAAGCTATTATTAAATTTTGAATCACTTGAAAGGAATTATCAAACTCCGTCGGAACAGAAACTGTTTAAATATTCTCAATCGGTCATCAAACTAGGCTTATTTTATCAAACGAGAACAAGACAGAGACGAAATATTCGAGGAATGAAATAAAAGAAAAAATATCGAAGGAACTGTATGAAGAAGTTAAAACATTTACACTTTAATTAAAATGTTTCAAATTATGTAAATGACAGTCATTGGTAAAAGCATTAACAACTTTTAGCGTATGATTCAAGAATAAATAGAGGAAGCTTATATATCATCAAATATGATAAAAATTTGTGTTACGACTTTATGGTTGTAAACTAAGTAACAGAAAGAAGCAAAACCAATAAATTGCGTAAAACTTAACAAACAGTTTAATTGTTAATGCTATAAAATGAAAATTTGAAAGAAACGTACACTATTATGAATTGATTGCAAAATAATCCTGAAACAATTCTACTAAAGTCCGAAAGAATGAAAAGTTTGCAATAGGTTTCAGAACTGGAAATATACTGGTCCACCAAGATTCGTGACGTGACGTTGTCAAAATGGCGTTGTTCAGAAAGAACTTCTTTGAATAATTCACAGTATTTTCAAAATAATATTATAGTCCAATGAACACTTTCTGTTTCCACTGAATAATGCAGATACATGTTTTCCTCTGAAAAAATTATCTAAATGCAACATAAAATATGCCTGCAGACTTGATATTATATCGTAGCGATATAACTATAAACTGCCACACTACAGACATCGTAGCGATATAACTATAAACTGCCATACTACAGACATCGTAGCGATATAACTGAAATATTGTTAAAGCTACGTTAAAAATCCAAATCACACACACACACACACACACACAAACATTTATGGACGCTATGGCTAGGTGACACGGTACTGATGTAGATCTGACCCGATTTGCCACTAAAGCCGATTTGTTTCAGTTTACCAGTTGTGGTGTTATTGGTGTCGATCCAGATGATATTCGAAGATCAAACTGCCAAACTGAAGAAGTCAAACCTAGACATTCAAAATATTTTTATCCAGCTGAAAGGCTATGTCGCAAAGAACCTGGCTGAAGTTACCGAAAACTGTGAAATCAGAGACAATGGAGTCAAATAAATAAAATAATTTGATATGCTTAAAGAACAATTTGATTAAGTGACTTCATAGAAGCATACAGTGTTACCGAGGGTGGTTCAGTTTTTGCTGGGTTTTTGGAGTGACAGCAACACATGCATCTCGTCGTAGCTCGCTAGCAGCGAGATACTTCAAATAGCATGGTATGCACGGGTACTTTACCCCTGGTCATGTGCATTTTTTCTGTATTTCTGTGAGGCTTATTGTTCTATGCGACACATATGCGATCGCTTGGATCTTATCAAAGAGTGTCAACGCTCTTGCTTCCAACCAGAGCCAAGGGGTAAGTGTTAATTTTTATACAAATCCAATTTGTAAGCGTATATTAATAGTTTAAATGCCATCCTTCGCTTTACTGCCTTTATTTGTCAGTCTTTGGGTTTAACACATCGAAAAACTGTCGGTCTGTTACAGTTTATCGCTAAGGGCTTTATTTGACATAAAACAATTTAGTAACATGTGTTTATGGATTTCTCCTCTGTATTTTCTTTATTCCTTTTATGACCAGCTTGATTTTATTTATAGCTGCATGGATGGATGGATGGATGGATAGATAGATAGACGGATAGATCTGATAGAAGAACGTGGATGGCAGTGAAGCCATTTCAACCGACAGTGTATCGGTTTCATGATGGGATTTGTTGAATATAGACGTATAATTCTGGAGAATGACGAGGAATTATGACGTAAATTCTCAACTCCTGAATAAGGACCATTATGCTGTGTAATGTATACATGAACACATACTTGTGAACCATATTTAATTTTCATTTTATCAAATGGTTGTGTGAACTATACTTAATTTACTTTGTGGCATATTGTTGTGTGAACCACACTTAAATTTTCACTGCATCATATTGTGTACACCATACAAATTTTTCATTGGTTCACTCAACCACATGATACAATCTGATTTTTCATCATGTGGTTGTGTGAACTAGTCTTATTTTCATTAGTATCACATGGTTGTGTGAACCTTACTATTTCATTTTGTATCATACGATTCTGTGAATCGTACTCATGTTTGTTCATTTGTATTGTATGACTGTGAATCATATTCTTTTCACTGCGCACACTGTGGATGTCAGAACCATACTCAAATTTTTGTTATATATATATATATGGTAGACGTACATTATATGTAGTGGGTGGGTCTGCAAGACAATTTGCGTATGTGTTTTAGTGAACATTTATTTTGTTTCATACACTCTCATACCCTCACATTGTGTTGCGTTATCATTCAATCTAAGCACCCATTCGGTTTCAATCCTGTTACAACTAGTGTGTCGCTTGTGTTTATAAACAATTATCTTGATATAGGTGTGACTGCGGTAAAACAATACATGGATGCAAAGATCGCAGAGTCGCCCAGACCATATGTAGCAACTTCATGGAGCAAATATCAGAAATATTAGTCAAAGAAGCCGCAAATCCAAGTTATCCTTCTGACGAGATAAACACAGCAAATGGCCGACTTATTTTCAATCCTACTGAAAATGACTTGATAGACCTAAACGTCACATTGTAAAGGTGTACGATACTGGTTCTTAACCTGTTTATCATAACCGGAGCTAAAGGTTTGTGGGGCAAATGAATATGTTGATATACGATAAGCCGTATCTTGTTTTTTATTCACTTTATGAAAAACCGAGCAGTATTTTTATTGAATCTTATATAGCTGCACTCTCTTAACCATTAGTTGCCGGAGATGAAATTCAGTTTCAACTATGTAACACTTATCCAGACAGATTCTTAGCCTTCTTTGGTGTTTGTGTTTAACATTAGATTTCTCTCGTTTATACACGTGATGGAATCTGATTCCGGTGATGAAGTTGCGGAATTAACGACGGAGTGTTGGACGACATAACAAAGGATGTAAATATCGGTGCTAGCAGACCCTGGTACACACTGAAATATAATCTTATTAAGGATCAAATACATAGCTGGAATCACTCTAATGTACCACAACAAACTCGGGTCAACCTTGGAATCATCGCTCAATCAACCGCCCAAAACTGACTACATCAGCAGATATGAAACCTATCGGGGATGGATTCTACAATGGCGAAGTGGCATTCATCAATGTATCCGCCCATTTACCTTCACTATCTAATATTTTACACCAGCATTGACTCAGCTGAGACTAACAAAATATCTCGACTGTTATTCAACAAGGACACACTTGTTCGGGTAAAGGTTATTCAACAAAGACGATCGTTAAGATGTCTAAGGTTCTGGAGCAACAAAGTGTTTTTGTATTAGAGGGGTGCCAAGCCACCAAAACACACAATCACAGGAAATTTAAATATTTCCGAGGCGAGTTTTTTTATAACAATATAACCATCGTACCATTGAAAGAGGGTAATTGGTTAGAAGTGCGTATTGCGCCAGCGCATGATGAGACCGGACACTGTCTGCCCGTCGTGCAATTAAAATACGCGATTGTATTATTAATAGAACAACTATGACAGACCCTGAGTCGTATCAACGTCAACAAATAATCGAAGCTACAAAAGAGCTGCAAAATCAAATTACCAGGTGAACCGCGTTGATCGTGAAATACAAAAGGGGTGTTTGGTCTGAGTTCTATTTGTTGTCTTGTTGCGGCAGAAGATGTTGGTCTTCATGCGACTGTAATCACAAAGACATCAAGAGTCCGAATTGTTGACGAAGCTACATCGATAGTAACTGGTGTCTCTGGTGGTACAAGCCAATTAACTTCAATGCGACTACATCAGCGAATACTCGTCTATTCCGAATTACTTGCGGACACACAGAGCAGTCTCAATACGATCAGTAAAATATACTCGGTAGCAATCGACGATAAAATAATCAGTCCGGCTGGATATGAGACTATACTGGCGGAAATGGAAAATCAAAAAGACAGTTTCGAGCGCAAATGAGAAACACCGCGCATTTACAAACAGAGAATGTCAAATAAAACAATCTTCATGCAGTGCACATATTGATCGCCACCATAAGCTTGCCTGTCTAAGTACACCCTGTAGATTTTTGTCGTTTATCACTGCAGACAGAGTAACTAGTAAGAAAGGCCTGTGCTTGCCCCACTGCCCCACTTTCCTGACGAGACTCTACCCACCATGACTGCATCAAGTGATTGCTTGAGTGTGCACATTCAAACTTAAAAGTGAACAGCAGAACTGTCATGATGGATAGAGGCAAGGGCTGGTGGAAAGACCGGCAAGAAGTGGTTTAGTGGGGAAAAAGACCTCGTTTCATATTACTAGGGTTCGAAATTGTATTGTTTTGTGAATTTCAAACCGCAGTAAGTTAATCTCTTAAAAGTCTAGCTCAGACGGGTTATTCAGTTATTTATTATTCATTCTTTCTTCTTTCCATAACCTTTTCAAAGTTATCTTTCGTTGTTTGCGCTCATCGAGTAACTTCCATAAATGTAGTTAGCCTTTGTCACGTCGTCTCTAAACCTGCAGCTTATTCATTTTCATATGGTCACTTAATGCGCAGTGATTACTATGTGCCTGAGAAGCACTACTGAATATGATCCAAAGAAAATCCAGAAAGATCATAAAATATAGTATTTTCTATAGCTGGAAACGGATCACAGTGCCTCCGTACATTCTCTTTAGTAAAGACATATAGGTCTCAAATCCACTCTCGGTGGCATAGGCTGTAACGTTATTGATGAACATATATCAGCACTAAAGATGTTACAGCTGAACAATAAAGGACTGTGGAATGTATTCGAACTTCCTTCAAAGTCGATTAAGACCATGCACACAGGTATTTTATTCGACTGGATAAATTTCATACTGTCACATCTGAGCCTGACATTTTGCATGTATACATATCATAAATTAGATAGTTTTGGTCTCTGATCTAAGGGAAATAAACGGATTAAAAACGTTTCTAATTCGTCAGCTCTACAGTCCGATCGTTTTGATTGCTGGGTTATGGGTGACGAATTGCATAACTATTTTATATGCAATTCTTTTTTGGAATATACTTTGACTTTGAAGAAGTGACATTACATCTTATTTAATTGACTTATAATTCAAGAGTATGAAATTAAAAAATTGCAAGATAATTTATGGATCTCAACTGTGTAGACACACACCCAGGTGATATATTATTTGGGGGAACGTTTGTGTTCATAGAAAATTATTTCTCTGTTTTCAAAGTATTGTTGGACCAAGTGGATGGGATAGGCGAGGGTGATCATTAAACCTGAAATCTTCCTAATTTCTAATTTCTTTTCTTCATTTTCTGAGACGATAAGACAATAATGCTATTCACTAACGGAAATTAGATCCAGCTGGAATTTATACAGTGGATCAGGCTCGGTGCATATGACGCCCAACTATCTGCATCATGCGACAAGGTAATTTGGGAAATTCCACTGCATGATTTTATACGTAAAGACTTCGGGTCATTTTAATTTAAGAACATTATCTGCATTATGACGAGTGATTATCAGCGATCAGTGAAAGAATAACTGACTCTAAAGCGTTGTATTTAAATTTGGATATTATGATTTCATTCTCGCATACTTGGATTAAAATTCGATAACATTCTATTGACGAATATAATGTCTGTCTATATTGTTTCGTGGCATTTATCTAACAAAATAGCAGCTTGGATAATGCAATACATTGCCCTGAACTCCTGGATATTATGGAATCGGAGTTGGAGTTTTGTGCCTACGAATCTCAATCCAGCTGATAAGTTAAGGTCGTAACGGTAAAGTTATATGTATAATTTCAATGAAGCAAATATCCTTATCAATAATTCAATCATATTTGTATCTTGAATATACGTGATTACTGATGTTGACAAAGGTTTGTTAGAGAATCAAAATGGCGGAGCAAAGTGCGCGGCGTTGCATTCTGGGCATTTGCGTATTCAATCGTGACATCTGTGAAACAACCCATAGCGTTAACAAGATCGTGCATAAAATGAAGGTTTATCACATCTGTTACCATATAATCAGTATATTAGAAGGTTAATATTTCCTTAGATACTGAACAAAGTAAAGTCAAACCAACAATTCACTTAATCCAGTCATTTCCATTCTCAGTTCAACTTTTTTGACCAAAATTCGATCGTCCAGACAATTGATTATCCTAACAAAATCTATGTCTCTCATTGGGTCGTCGTCATAGACATTTTACAGCGTGTGACATTTATGTTGTTGATAATAACCGATGACAGGGAACTTTTGCAGTCTTGACATACCATTATGATCTTCAATTCCAATAACTAGGTCCATTTGAGTTTGCTTCCCTCGTTGCTTTCTAGCTTTCATAGAAACGCATGCCCCTTTGAAAGATTTGATTTCTCCTGCAATAGCGTTAAAGGTATTATAACTGAATCATGATTCCATTAAACAAGTACTGCTTATGAGAGTTTCAACTATAAAGGTTTAACATTTCGTAAGAGCTGAATTTAGCAGCCGGAAACGTTTAAGGTCTAGTTTTCTCTATAGACAATATGAATATTGTGGATGAAAGTGTTTGATTAGTTAAAATCTGTGGTTACAGATACATACTATGAGTATTATAGTTCAATAATTTTCTAAAAGCTTCAACAGACGAAAACCATACCTGACAATGAAAAACCTCATCAACATCTTTATTTCCACCGTAACAAATTACATGATAGGTGAATTTAAGTGTAATGAATAACTTGATTACTATCAGAAAATTATCATTGGTAAAAATCAAACCTCTAATATTAGTACATACAAATAATATAAAATAATGGTACAATATACGATAGATCTTATTTACAGATGCAATTTCGCATGAAAATAATTCTGCCATAATTATCACCAGAGTGAGAGGGCTCATGCATCATAGATAATGGTCATGCGCTGAGCATAATTTAGTGACATACATGTTATCATCGTGCTTGACATGCACATATTGTTATAGAAGTGACCTGAAAGGATTAATGTGAGGCGAACAAAACAGTTCTATCAGTATGCATGTATCCATAACATAGAAATTATTTTTTTCCGGCAGCATGATTCCTTCAATGGGTGCTGTATTATATACAGTTTACATAGAATATGCATACAGTTTTACTTTTAGTGATGGATCAATCATTGTTATTGGGATATCATTTTAGATGACAAAAAAATGGTTTCTTCCCATCGGCAAAAGTTACTGCCTGACCTCGTGGGGAGACAAGAGGAATGAATCTCTTCACTAAAATACTTATAGCCAAAATGTCAATACATAACATTGGACTCCATTAATAAATTTTGTATAACCTTCGGAATTTACATGTTATAAGATCTATGTTTGTAGACACACACTCTACGTGACAATGTATGTTGCAAACCGTGCAAATAACGTCGATCTTTCTTTCCCATTTACACCCACTGTAATATTTTACTGATAAGATATTGTACTTCTAGCTGATCGTTTGCATTAAATAGCGTAACATTTAGACTTTGAGAAAAGGTATGTCAGGAAATACTAAAACAAGTTTCTGTTACGTGACATATACATCCCAACAACTAATAACAAGCCGTGATGTGTTTGAGTGAAAGCAAGCTAAATTCGAGCTTATAAGTTAATGACTATTGTCTTGCCTTATTTTAGCTTTCTTTAATATAGCTTCAGATCGAGTGAAATTATGTATATTATATTATGTTCGAGTAATGAAATATATACAAGTTTGGAAAAAGGTATGCATCACTAGATGTTTTCATGAAGACAAAAACCACCCGTTATCAAACTGATTAAAAGCAAATAATCTACACTGTATTCAGAGAAGGTATTGAAATATTACTCAGTTTCGCTTTGGATGTAATATGTTGTCGTTGGATTTAAAACCATTTCTCAGCGGCTAGTATAACTGTTTTAGGCAGGACCCTGGACAACCCTGATAGGAAACACCGACACAAGGGAAGCTACTGGCAGCTTTCTCACATACCCAAAATGGCCGAACCAGAGACTCAAAGCCACGTGAAGAGAGGTGAGATGACAGCGATCGGTAAAGACGAGCGCTTTATACCATGCGAACACCATGGCCCCTCATATGTAATATACATGTAATAACAAATATACTTGTAATGAAAAGTACTAATATTACGTAATGAAGACAATAATGTCACTATTACACATCAGACGATACAATGCAACCATGCAAAATTTAAAAAGAATGGAACAAATGATTATTCGTTTAACTCGGGACACTTAATGGGAAAGTTTATCATAGTGACCTCCTTTGCTACTTTAAAGTGTCTTAGGTAACTTCAATTAGATATATCAATGACTGTAAAGAAAAATAGTACGTGTGAGGCAACCAGTGTCTCACATTACTACTACTCCTGAGCGGAAGAAGAAGAACAACAACAACAAATCAGACTCAAGTCATGTTTCATCAACAATACGTAATAATAAATCATTTACACACTTGCACAAAAAATAATCAGTTCAAACGGTTAAAGAAGTGCGGAGCACATCTGCGTGCAAAAATATACCACTAACTTCAACTCAAACAATAGGAATACACATTTAATGTAATGTAATAGGAATAATCAGACCATAGTGTAACATGGTATAAATTCGCAATGTGAAACTTGATAATAATGTTTAAACATCTAATAAGTACTTTCGTAAGGACTTCGAAGAATAAACTGATGCACTATGCAACTATAAGAGGTTCCTACAGTCATTTGAAGAAGACACATTTATTGGTAATTCTTTACCATTATTGTGAGTTGCTCTTGCATACATACATCATTAAACCATTGCCCACTGGTCACTCCCTTAAACAATGAATTGAAAATATGAGGAAAGCTCATGGACATAGTCGTGTCCTTATCAGAACCAAGGAATGAAGACAAAAACATGATATAAATTATACGTGCCTCGACCTAATGATAAATTTGTGTGCATCCAAGTTCCAAGTAACACTTGATAACATAAGCTATCTTTAATTACGCTTATATTAGTATCTTCGATAAATGCGTTCTACTTTATCTTCGGCATCTTTGTTACACACAAGTCGTCGATCCATTTCGTTTTACATCGACCATTAACGTCTGTATAGACAACCGAACCTGGCATGTGCCCTATTTCGGCTGGAAGAGTTTCTGCCAATGGCAAGTAAAAACTAAACTGGTCAATTATATGTATTGGCCTTTGTCTAATATTGAAGCTAACGACTTTTCTGATGTTGACATGCCTTGACTGGAACGAAAAAAAATTAAATCAAAGCTATTACTTCAGGAGAAAACGAAATGCGACATTTCACGTTCCTGTTAGCTCGTAGTCTGTCAGAATGTATCGCTGCTACTACGTTGTTTCGTCACCTAGGTCATATAAACCTTAGCCTATCGTCTACGCGCATTTGTACACGAGATCACTGACTCGATCCGACCGTCTTTGCCTAATTTCAGATTGAAATTCATCAGAACAAGGCATGAAAAGACTATACTCTGTATGGTGATTCGGATGTAATGTATGGTGATTTAGATTCTTGTCCTAGTATTGTTAGCTTTGTAATCAAGTTTTCCTGAATTGTTCCTCTTGTGCAGTGTTAAAATCTATCTTCATATTCTGAATTAAAGACTTTGTAGAGAAACTATCAAGTGTTACGACCCTGTAGTTAAATTACATGTGTTAAAATTTAAATTCTTCTAATTCTTTGTTTCATTTTTATTTCATTTTTACATCATTAAATGTAGTTATTATTATTATGATGATTATGTTTGCATGGGTCTAATAGTTTGTTAGAAACATCGTATTTATTTAAAACGTAAATGTGACTCGTGTAAGCATGATTTTTGTATGACGGGTTTTGCGTAGCAAGTAAACATTCAGCAGTAGGTATGTGAATGATTGGCTAATGCTTGTTCAGGTTTTCGTAATGTCCAGATGGATTGCGAAATCACACGTGTGCTTCGTGCGTGTGTACATGTAATGACGCATTAGCTTGTTTTAAATGCTCAGTTACCTGTAAGAAATGTTTAGTCGTAGTCATAGTCGTGGTCATAGTCGTAGTCAGTTTCTAATACCTTGAGGAGAAGGTATTTCTGTGCTGGAATGAGGTGTTTGTTCATTCGTACGTGTTAGGAACAACATGTGTGTTGTTAGTGGTGGTAGCTGTATTTCATCTACTTTCTAAAAAATTTTCCCTGGAGAACAACACTACTGACTTTGGACAAAGACATTTGATGAAATTTTCTAAATCGGAACAGAACAATACAAATTGTGCTTTACAGTCAAAATTCTGGACATTCTGTGTTAGCCTTCGTCTGACGTCATCATCCGCCATCTTGGAACGGAACTGAGATTCAGACTACTTCAATTTAGAACTGTTTATTCACAGGACTTATGTGTTTTCACAAATTTAGAACATATTTTTGGATCTTCTTCGTAAATCGTAAGTCTTGTTTCATATATTTACCTTTTCACCGTGTTTTCTAGGGAAATAAATTATTTTTGTTAAAATTTACTAAGCTTGTTGTCTTCACTCTTTCTTTGTGTTACTTTGAACGAGCCGGTACGTAACACAAGGAACATACAATATAACTTAAATTGTATGCAGCTGTGATGTAGTTTTATTTCCAAATTTACAGCATTGTGGCAGTGGTATTATTCCTCCAGTGGAGGTAACCCAATGTGAGGAGTATGATGAGTGGTAAACCTTTCTACGGAGACTTGAAAAATAACAGTACTTGGATACATTTATACCCAGTTGCAAGAAAAACGCATTTTGTTAGTATTTATTGTTTTAAGACTGAATCATAACTATCAATAAATTAGACAACTTCATAGTTATCCTCTTTGTGATTTTGTCCAGATCTGAAAAGGGAAAGAGTGTAAGTGTCATATAAAGGTAGCAGAAAACTGATTCCAGAGTAATACATTGCAGCACTATGGCGAAAGATTACAGTATTGCACAATTTAAATTAACACTAGGTTTACAATCTTGGACATGTGGCACAATGCGACAAAATGACATATGGCGGCAAAGGAAGCTTAAAATAATTATAACACATTCGGGGGCTGAAATTAACATTTCCTCTTGTTTTCTGTAACTTTTTGTGTTTAAAGTGCAGAAATGATCCAATGGCAGAATCGGGAAAGTTAACGTTAACTATTAACAGGTGATTTCCCTTTGCACTTTTAACTTTTAGAAGTAACTATGGGTTCAACGAGATTGGTATTTTTATATCTACATTTACTGACCAACACCTACACTCATTAAGCAATATGCCGTTTTGCCCCGCCGACATCTACATTTACTGAGCGATACGCAGAATTTTTCATACCAGCACATACATGTACTTACCAATATGCCGTCCGACCGACCATCCCTTACATCTACTTGCCAATGCAAATCATTTTCTACCTACTCCTAAGGATTCCCCGCGTGGTGATGTCCATGATATTTTTGTGATAAACTGTTTGCTCTCTCTTCGTTCCTTTCTCCCCCCCCCCCATTCTCTCTCTCACTTAGTAGACAATAAAGCTTGGATGTGCAATATGTTGTCAAATTTGTAATATTGTTCCCATCAATATGTCATAAAATCAATTATTTGCGAATACACTGTTTGCTAAACATCAGTGGACACAATGTATTTGAATAAGGAAGAAATGCGAAATGTTTTATGTGTTAAACATTTTTGGTTACCAACCCCAACAGCCTTTTTCAGAGTCACTTCGGTGTTTCAGAAACATAGATACACTATTAAACCATTGCCAAAATGCTCTTTTGATGTGTGTATATCTTTGTCTTTTTCCATCGTTCCAGAATTACTAAAACGTATATCTCCTCTAAACTCTCTGGTCTTTGTGTATGACATAAGTACTCTTAAGCTCACGTGTGTATAGTGTGTGAGCACTTTTGTTATTTTCTCTCCATACTTTCCTCGATTGATGGTACATAAGTAAATTTATGTGGATGGTGTGTAAGGAATCCCACCCTTTACAGGGTTGATAGTATAGTATGTTCGTGTATATTGTGCAAGCATCCCTATTCTTATCTCTCTTTACATTTAGGCGTGTTGATAGAATATTTGTATGGTAATGTTTATAGTGAATACGCACTTCCATCCCTATCCAAGTGATACATTAGTTAGTATGTGTGGGTGCTAGTCAATCAAACGGCGTCTTGGTTATTATATGTATGCACTGGTCAGTCAAGCGGAATATTGGTTAGTAGGTGTGGGTGATGGTAAATCAAACGGCGTGTTGCCACTAAAATGGTGAATGTTTTTCTCATTACATTTTTCCTTATCGCCAATGTAAATGTTAATCCCCTTGTCCCGAGAATCTCCTTTGGACACATTACCATAGACGTTTCATTGCTGCAAGACTCCAAATTATATGTGAGACCTAGACATTTTAGCTAGAAATACCCAATGAGCCTATTCTAGCCATAATTTTAAGATGGCACCCATAATGTTAACACCATTTTACCCCTTGATCGGCCCATCTGACACTAGTGTAGTCCCCAGAATACTTTCCTACTATATGGGAACTCACAATTTTGGGTGACCAGTAGCTTGAATATACTTCAGTAAATAATCATGGAAACAACTAAGTAGGGACAAAACTTATTTTGAACAAACACGGTTAAAGTAGAAGGAATCTTCTTTCAGACAAATGTTAAAATACAATGAGAGAAAGAAATTACATTGTGGTGTATCCAAATTCGCTCGGAAAATAAAACAGTCTCAGGTTAGGTAAACAATACGCAAATACATGTATATAGAACAGTTTCCTGGTATATTATGCACGAATAGTTAAGTATACTGATTATAATATAGGCCACAATATCATGTTTCCACGTCACCTGTGAAATATGTCCTTATTTTCCTGTTGCAAATCTTAGCTTTTTTTCTATTTGTGAAGGACAAAATAATCAAATTGCATGGATTTTTAGTTCCATTTGTTACCAATGCGGTTAGCGGTTGTATGATCGATGGAAGAGGTTTCGAATGTCACATAAGTTTTACAGTGACTTTTACCAAATTTGTCATCAAGATACATAGTGTTCTGATAATCAATGTTGTCAAACTGATGGCTATTTTAATACAAGAAATGAAACGATTTCTTGGCGGATTGATACTAATGAACGTTGTTGGAGTTACGATATAATCACCTCAGAGCAGTCTGACCTAACTGACTTCAAAGCGTGGCATTTCTAACGCTTATAATGATTACGAGTTTACCTGATTGGATTTGCTTATTTACTTTGTTTATGTCTACATTTGACGCAAACTTGGTAGCTTTAGTAAGCTTGTCACCTGTGTGATGACAGACGCTGCAAATGTCGATTGGCAGTTCGATTTTCAACCATTTTTCCTATTCTCTTAAATTCGGAAGTTTGCTTTCGAAACGTTTGCATTTGTCGTAGAGTGCAAGAGGTATGGGCAATCATGACCATCGAAAAGAAAAAGGTCGTATAAGTCCAGTCAGTTGTAATTGAAAGATTCTTGTAGAAAACTATTTTGAACAAGTTAATATCAGAAACTTCTGTCTGAACTTTGTTTGAGTTGTTTTTTAAGATACCGTCTCACTGCTGACATAATGTATCAATTTTATGTAGAGAAAACGAAAAAGATGGGAAGCGAGGAAGCGTACAAGAAGAAGAATACAGACGAAGAATCAGGAAAAGACTAATGAATTAGGTCCTAATACAGATATATAACACAGAAAAAGCGAGAATTGATTTTCTAAATGGTAGAACAAGGTGTTCCACAATGGCGATAATAATTTTCCTAATCCTGATACATTTCAATATCTCATTGTGAAATATATAATGAAACCTAGTAAAAACATACCAACCCTTTTAAATATATAGCGTCATACTGATTTGGGCCATGTTTGATAGTTCTGTGGTCCAAGGACTCGTACTGTCTGACTTCGCTCTCTGTGGCCTTGTGTGTATCCATCATGATAGTGTTGACATACATACTGTCAGTAGAGACGTCATTAGTCCTGTTCAATATGCGATATCATATATTTATCAAACTTTCTGGACACTGTAAAACTCAATATCTTACAGAGTTTTCCTTGTATTAAAGTTGATGCAGTGCATATGTTTGTAATATATCGTTTAGAAATTATTCGTTTCACACCTATTTCCTTAAGTCTCGAGAAACTTCGGAGAAATATTCATCTAATTGTTTTCCAAAATATACCATGTTTGCCGTTAAATATGTCCCTCGTAGGAAGACCGTTGCTGCTTAATTATATTATTTCATCAAGGGATTTTCTTGAAAACGTACACAAAAAACAGAGTTTCAAATCAAATAGAATAAGTAGGGATATTTACTACGCTGACTTCATGCATGCTTTGCTATTCATTCTTCTTTTCCGATCGAGGATTCGTTTCTGCGTTGTGAGTGATTCACTTAAACAACCTCTCTCTGTCTAAACATAGTGTTAGTTTCAATGAAAAGTGAAATTGAATTGACATATATTGTTTTTGATCATTCAAGACGCAAGTCATGCAAGACCAACTGGTACAACAGACAAGGAATTTATGTTGATTACATATCATTTATGGCACGAAGGTTTGCCCATTGGTAGCATAAACATTTTTGTCAAATAAACAGAAATGCGATCGACTGAGACATCGTCAGCTGAAAAGCCCCACCACCACCACCACCACCACCACTGCCTTCGAAAGGCGTGAACAAATATTGCTTTTCATGGCAAGATATAGGACAGTGGGCTCCTAATTGTCAAATGTACTGTGGAAGATGACTTGAAAGTTATTACCCATCAATAGATATTTTGTCAGAATATACAACTGACGCAGACTAATTTAATGTCAAGAATATCATATTGCTTCTTTGAAGCAAAATGTTTCGACTACATGGTACAGTCTAACTATGAGATGTGATGTTGTACCTCATGTCAGTGGCCTGTACCACGCGGAGATTCAATATCTCAAACAGGTTTCAGACCCAGCAAATTACAGTAGAGGATTGATCTACGCTTTGAACTTTTCATCTGCACTAGCATATGATATTTATTATTGTACCTTTTTGCCTCATAGCATAAAAGATTAAAAGACAAAATATGTATTTGCCTGACATTATTATGGTGGGAATGAAAACAAATGTCAACCTACCTCTCGTTTGCTCTATGTTCTGAAAAACAGGGTACTGTTGGCAGATCAATGCAGTAAAATTATCAGAGAAAAACGTGTTGAATGTAGCAAATAGTTTGCAAAGAAATTTTGCTAAGAATGTTCCTCATTTGCTACACTCCTACTCTCCATCCCACAATCACCCCTTCTTTTGTAAGATATTATATTAATCACTGAACATTTAACTGAACGTGCACCTCACCATTTACACTGGTAATGAAAATTCGTCGTAATATGTAACACTCATGTACCAAAATAAACTTATGTGGATCCTTTCCAATATTGAATGTAAGAGGAAAATATTTGAAAATGTATCTGAAAAGAATCATCTGGGTAGAAATACATTGAGACAATGATTGTGAAATTCATTACACACTTTTCTAATCTAGCAAGTTGAATCGTATATGGTCTGCATTTTCAAAATTTTACTATACTATCTAACGAGTCACATGGGTCGTGAACTCCAATGCATCAATCTTATTTTTTTTTAAAAACATATCTTCTAAATTAAGCACCCTAAAGTTTATATAGTGCGTCTTAAACTCTTGATGCATACCTTTCATGCACAATGCGCCTCTTTTCGTGACGAAGAGCACAGAGAGCACAGCAATAATTATCCCAGTTATAAAAGAACCTAAACAAGCTCCAACTAATGTTCCTGCCATCGAATCTATCTGGTGATCTGGAAATTAACATTTGAAGAGGCGCCATTAATGTTTCATGAAGAAGTATTTCGTAACCTACCTAAATTATATTTCCGTAAGATAACCTATATTCAACGCTATTTGTTATCCATATTGTTCATGAGAATAATATGTATGAGTTTGCTTTACTTGTGTCTCCTTCCTTTTACCGTTACGTATAATTTTAGAAGCTCATCAATCCAAGTAGACAAGTGCAATACCAAGCTTTTGTGATTTCAAATGGTGTTAGAGCAGAAAGCATAATGAATAGAAACAAAGGATTGACAGCGGGTCAAATCATTTCCCAGAACTACTGGCGAGAATGGTTGCAGTAAACATTCGTCATACAAAGTTTAGTTTGAACAATAGAGCTTTTTTGATTTGCACTCAAAAGGAGACAATAAATACAATTCCTGTCAAGACTTTATCTGTGTTTCTCAGCGAGAGATATTCCGTGTGGCAATAAAATTGCCATGCAAATATTTTTTCTGCGGCATAGGCATTGAGAGTGACATAGCAAAGTGAATCGAGACATCCAATCCATTAGAGTTACGAAGCTTTAGGTCAAAGTTCAATTTAGAAGCATATTATAAGTCTTGTTTAAAATCTAGTTCATTTTTGTGTTGTACAACAATTGCTAACATTCACGCAATATTTTCTTCTATTTGCAGTGATCTTGGGTGTTACACGTTGTATCATGTTGTATAATTTGTATCGCTTGACATACATATTGTTTAGATTTTTTGCCACTTAGTTCTTAGGATTATTTGTAATGTGTTTACTGCAGTGTATTTCAAAATTGCATGCAATTACAATGTGGTTACCCGGATTATCTAAGCCTTTTGGAGACGCAGCTACGATGACACGAGATATCGGTATAATCACAGGTTGACTTTCATTTGATTCTAAACCGTCTTCTGCAGCGGCGCAGGTTATAGAAATATTGCCATTCACCCTTTGTTCACAAGCATCCGGACATAGCATCAGTAGCGGTCCACTCAATCTAAAACATGGTTGCACTTCAGTCAAATTGTGTCCATTAAATCTCCAAATAAATGAAAGCTGTTTTCTTGCCAACATGGGTTGACTTTTAGATTCAGAAGCACAAAGCAGTTCGTACATACCGACTTTTGATTCAGCCTCGTGTAGTGAAATTACCGGCTGTTCGGGATAGTCTGCAACAAAATAATCATATGATTTATTAGTTCCTACGATTCGAGACAATAATATCCGCACTGGATTATATCTCGGTGATTCGAGGGTTAGAGTGTCAATGGATTTCAATCAGGTAGTGATGTGGAAAGAATACTGTTCAATAGTCCATAGGTTCACATGAAGATAGAGCGAAAAAGAAACCTCTGCCAGAAGAAACAATCTAATCAAACAGTTTATTGATGTACATAGTGTGCGATTTTATCAGTTCATCATTTTTAGTTTGGATTACTTAAGACATTCATACACTTTTAATGAAATGTTTTTAAACACGCTGATTCCACAAACAAGTTCCCCCATTTCAAGATAAGGACCACGAAGTCACTAATCTCTTTTTTCAAACTTTTTATGGTTTTCTTACTTGAAATTGGTGTGATTTTTCAGTACTCATTTCTAAACCGTTGATCGATATTTTATTCAACGCTACGAAGTGAGTCCCAATAAACAGAATAATTCCTGTATTTCATTACTTAACACTTTTAGATGAGAATATCGCATATCTGTACCTTAGGGATTTTGACATGAGCGAATTAAGAGATTAATCATTTCCGCTATAAAATCATGCGTCTTAGGGTCAGAATGACGACTGTACTTCAGAATTTGAGAATTACCCAGTTCATGATATATATTCCCAACACCAACTCCCAATAAAAAGTATCACTAAAATATATCGATCGTAGAAAGCGAGAAGTAAATAAAAATTCCACATACCGTACATTTGTTACAGTAAAAACACATACGCTCAGTCATAAGAAATATGCAAAGTTAATCCGAGGCTATCGTATCTGTATCATCATGCGAATATATCAGAATGACTTGGTTGCTCTCTTAGTTTGAGCAACAACTTTGTTTTACAATCAATAAATATTGTAATTCGTGAAAAGGACGGTAAAGTGGGCCCATTTTCAGAATCGGAGAGCCTTTAATCTGATTGCCTAACAGCAAATAATAACTCCAAACCGTTTATAATAGCATGTGCTAAAGAGACTGAGCTTTTTACTTAACCAACAGCAAAAGTTATCCATCCAAATCATTGCAGAAGGGTTAGAGACAAATTTAAAATGTAATATGCCAAATAATTAATTAATAATAATAATTATTCTGCATAATATAGTTACTATTCTGTATAGCATTGTTGCAACTAACACTCTTTTCACGGATGGCATTTTTAAAATTAATTTGCTCCTCGCAGCAAAACGAAAAGGCCTGTTTTCAATAATGCGTAATCAAAGTGAAATTTTGTTAAGTCCAAATGCAGCAGAAAAGACAAAGGATACTTAAGAGAACAGAACATAAGTCATTACGCTTAGATCCCGGTACGAAACCTGGAGATAAAGATTCATGGTTTAATGAAAATAGAAACATGAAAAATATTTACCTGCAGGCGGTAAAACTATTCTTAAATATTTTTCTCCCTGTGCATTACAATTATTGCTCATTGTTAGTTAATCAATACGTCATATGCAATTTGATACTTACAAGGAGAACCTTGTTAAAAAAATCTTTCTTGTACTGAATAAGCTGCATGTAAATAGAAAACGATATTTGGATTCATACTTCACATAAAGAACAAAGTTCGCGTTCCCTTTTACGTAGCTTCATGTATTTTCGTCTTCGTTTTGAGTACTAATGAGACGTAAGAAATTTAGTAACGATAGCCGATGGACGTGAGATCTAAAATATCGAATATTGCTCTACAATTTCAAAAAACAATGTAATACTCAACCCGATATTTTGATAATGAATGCTACACCCATCCTTTCAAATATATCATCTGTTAAATAGTAGATTCCAGCATCTGTAACAGCCACATCCAGAAGCGTGAAATTCAGGTAAGGAAAGGTAGTAGTGTCATTAATAACCAACCTTCTTCTCCATTCATCGTCTAATATATCCATTAGTCGAGAACGCCTAAGCAACAAACGTTTGTTTCCGTCGATAGTTATTAAATAAGTATATCGCGAAAAAATGCCCACATTTGCTAAGGACAATGAAATATTACATTCTTCATGAACTATGCAGATGAGTGTCGCTCCACTGGGTCCGGATTCCATTACACGTGTGTACCCTGTAAATTGAACATAAAGCTTTATATTTAGAATATAGATACACAATTGATTATGAACCACAAGCAAGGAGGTGTCTGGGGTGGTACATTATAATTATAGATTATAAATATCAAATAAGATCCTTTAACAGTAATTACTGCCTCAATCCTGTAATCATTAATCGTTGTTTCAACCATGATTTTGTATATTAAACTAGGTGCGTTTCCCTGTTTAGTTACCGATCCGGTGGCCTAGTGGTTAGAGCGGGAGGTCGCGTGTTCGAATCCGGGGCGAGTCATACCAAAGACTTATAAAGATGGTACTAACAGCTGCCTCGCTAGACGCTCAGCATTAAGAGGTTATTGTTAGGACTGGTCGGTCTGGTGTCAGGATAATGTGACTGGGTGGGACATCATGCTACAAGTCTGCGGCATGATGCCTCAGTGCTAAATATCACTATAAATTGCCACACTGCAGACATCGTAGCGATATAATTGAAACATTGTTAAAACCATATTAAAATTCGAGACAAACACACACGTTCTACCTTACTGTATATTTACGGCAATTATTTATAAAGCAACAACTACATCATCTATTGAATAATGTATGCTGCAGCCTAGAACCAGCGACCTTCCGCATCCGAGGCGAACGCTCTAACCAGTACGCCACCGGAGATCTTTTTTATTCTTCTACAAAAAAGTAGAAGAAAAAGACAAAAGAGAACAAGTTACGGTGAACACAACTTATGCTTCATAGAGTCAATTAAGTAAATTTATTTTTAGAAACATGCAAGGATGACTAAACGTTTACCAAACATATTAGTCAATGGCAAGCAAAATGAACGATATGATTAACTCGGTTTAGCATACAGCTTTATATTCAACTCTAGCAGAAACTTATTGTACGCTAGAGAACTGGATATTAAATGTTAAGATAGCTTCCCCAACTAACACGAGTATAGAAGAATTTCTACATTTATTTTTCCATAGTTCTGATTCAATGTCCTAGATGAATGAATCAGCAAATTAAAAACAATCATATAACAAAACACTTAGCGATTGACTGTAAATTTAAATTAGTATAATTTTGCAATAGTAATAGTATGAACAGTTTAATGAAACTGAGCTGTAATTGAAGATCTTCTGTAAATAAACTCGACATTTTTCTATATGTGATAGCCAAATTAGACTTAACTATCAGAGTTACAAAAGGACCCTACGACGAGAAAAAAGGAGCTCAGTAAACCAGTATTTAACCAGAGAACAAAGTTTATAAATATATTAACACAGGTGCGAAAGACAACGTCAATGAACTCTTATTCAAAATGAAACACATCAAAAGGTATGGGATTGATGTTTGACAGGAGAATATGTAATAAGTACACATAGATGCGAATGAAACCATCAGATAGAGCTCAGATAATAGATTTGCTTGGTTGTGTTCAGAACTAAATTGTTTGCATAAACGCCAAAAATAAAAGCGGTGGGTGTTTATTTTATGCTATGAAACTTATCTTAAATACAAAAACTATTGATTTAGGTAGCCCCTTAAATACAATTTACACACCTTGATATTTCAGAAGATATCAGGTAAAGAGAGAAGATATTTTCAAAATAGATATTTAATTTGTTGTATCCATAAGTGGGGTTACAATTTAGGAAGAAAGAGACAACGGTGTGAAGAGAAACGCCAATGTCCTGTAAGAATAAAAGACAGAAGCAAATACCTGTTGATATGTTACTAATATTTTAATGTCTTGGACCTAAGGACTATAAGGATGGAAGGCAACATTGGAATAAAATGTTTAACAAAATTGCTGTCATAAAAATAAACGGGCATAAACAAAGAAAATAGGTTTTTTATATACAAAAGACCATAATGTTTTGTTTATAATGCTAAACAATTATTTGAAACTTCAAATATTTGTACAGGATAGTCAACTGTATCAATGTAATGCCCTACGACTGCTTATTGGTAAAATTTATAAACGGTATTGCTTATTTTCATTAGAAAACAGTATAGTACATGAATGTCCTACGGTGTAACCATGACAAATGGCCGGCTAAGCCGTAGAACCATTAATCGGTGGGGTTCGGGGAGTATACCAGAATCACATCGCCGCAGATCGAAACGAAGTGTCTGGTACAATACTAAGGGTGGACACAGAGAATAGAATAAACCTGAGCAATCAAAACACCAAGATACATTTCGTCATGGATTTGTATCTGCTCTTAAAAGATACAAACAAGTTTCTGAATCAGTGTAAAGAAAATTAATTCAAACAATGCAAAATACAAGGTATTCACAGAGGAAACTGAAATATGATTTAATTCAACAAATATGTTGCATCTGTGAGAGGGACATAACAAAGTCAAAAGTTGGGATATCACAATCATTTATCAGAAAATTTATATCGGTTCGGTATATAACAATGCAATTTTAATTTTAAATATTCACATTACATAATACTGTTCATTCATCAACTTGTCCGGTTGTGAAAAACCATATTTTAAGCAAAACAAAACTCTTGTAACCTAATCCAGATTAAAATTAACACAATTAATTCTGGGTGGATATCACAGTTAATAGATTCATGAGAAAAAGAAGACGTTTATATTCTTAAAACAACAATTAAGATTGAATATCGTCTAAGATTTATAACGGCCATCGATAGAAACATTAGGCGATGAAACGTTCACAGAGATGATAAGATGGTTCCAACACATGGCACATACAAATTTTAGAAAAGACGATTATACGTATTAATTCAAGGGTAGTTTCAAATGTTTTATGAGCAATCCAATAAACAATTAGGTAGACCAGAATTTCCAATGACCTGAACTCGAATCCCCTCTAATTCGCCAACAAGATCACTTCAATAACCTTCCTAGGCTAAAAGGCCACGTCAACATATTTAAATGCAACCCACACTCACTGAGTTATGTAATGATGTTTCTACAAATGTACCTTACAATATACAATCATAAACAAAATTGAAACACACATAACAAATATATGCTGAATAAATAATGAATTCTGCTCAGTTAATAAGGATATGTTAAGTAACTGATACTCTTCTGACAGAAAATAATTACAGAAGATAAAACCATGTAATCTTTTTGACTACAGTGTTGAAACCTCTTCAAATCAAATATTCTTTTGTGATAACAAGCTTTTCAACTTAACCACTGTGGTAGGTACGTTGTATAGCAAATCGAAGCCTTTCATTTAGGAGAAATTAGACGTCATTATAAATTTTTGGTGAAAACACCATGTCAAGATGACATCTCATTCAAGAGCAGTAGTGTTAATACGGATGTCGTGGCAGCCCTACTGGATGTAAGCTGGTACCATAGGAAATATTTTCGATAAACCACCATGCTGAGATGATTACGCGCCCAGGAAGAAAAGTGATAATAATTTAAAAATAGCCGCTGTGGTGGCTTATTTGATTTGGTTGCCATAGTGGCAATATTTGATATCAGATCGACGTCATTTTATTTTAGACTCAACTAGACATTCAGAAGACGTCTTTTACTGTTGATATGATAACCCATTCCGGAGGAGTAACATTTAAAAGATTTTAAAGATGGCCCTTGATGCGGCTATATTGGATGGGGGTGGGATTATTTTCGTTTAGAACAACGCGGACTATTCTGGAATGTGTGTACAATGTTTTATTGTCATGTTCTAAGTAATTTAGAAAGGGCATCAGTAGCAAATGTGTAATGGACGGACAACAAGCTACTTAATGAAGCTCTTCTTGTCAATGACCAGTATACCTAATCTGATGATGATCAAGATCATGTTTAAGTTTTTCGATTTCAACAATCATGTTACGACTATAGGTCTAAATCCATGTAACAAAAGAACGTAATAAAGCAATTTAAGTAAAATCAGCAAGCACTTTATTTCTGTACAATACAAAAGTGTAATTTTAAGAGACAATATTGTGACGTGAATCCCAAATAATCCTAAATGTCCCATTACAAGTCCAAAAACATAGAATGTTCCGCGTGAGTGTTAATAGTCTTGAATGTCCTGATATAACACAATGATGCAATCCAAAACTTCCTTGAATGAGTTCACAATTATCCAAGTGTATGAGTCCAAAACTGAACGAGCACTTTATTAATGCCAATGAATATTTGAAATTAAAACTTCCTCTCGAATTTTATCTGTTCACAACAGTAAATCTCTGATCACAAATGGATTATAGAGACTAATCTAAGATATAAGTGAATTATTTGTTTATCAGATCTATTTTTATATACATTTTCAATTCACCAACGATGTAAAGGACTCTAATGTAAAAACAAACTTAGACTAAATGTAAGCAAGACTGGAACTGAACTCAGATGAAATGGAATTGTTTACCAGACCAAAGTACAATTGTGTACAAAGGTTAGCTACGTAATTCATCTGGAAATAAGTTAAGTACGCAATATTAATAAAATATCCATAACAATCATGAGCCAAAATGTGCCACTATAAGCTTTAGGTTTGACCACACTTTCTTTTTCATCCAATTGTCTAAAAAAAGACATATTTTCTATTGATATGGCCATTATTACCTTCATGTTGCCTATTTTAACTATCCATAGCACGACTCTGAAAACTATTGCATTCCTAACAATGTAACTTTGTGCCCTTAATTATATTTTGATTATTGCTGAAAATTGCCGTTTAACCTATCAACGTGCAAGACACCAATAATGTATACTACAGTCCAGGGTTCAAGGGATACGTTTGAAAAAAGTATGATTGTCTCAATGTCCAAGATAATACCAATGACCAATGTATGTTATGGTTCAGTGACTTAAAGGTATTCGTTTCAAATTATGAGAGTGGCAGAAACTTTCTTGTATCCGGATATGACATTTCACGTTACAAAAATGTCAGTTGTAATCTGATTTAAAATGGCAGACATGTGCAAGAACGGCCTTTTGTATAATACCAATTAGTAATGTGTCAAGGCTGATAATACTTGGGTTTACGAAATTCAACAGGGCCTAACCGCGGGGTCTAATTTGAACTTTCTAATGAAATATTGGACATATCTGAAGCAGCATTCATCATATATTATTAGAGCTGAAAAGGATCCAGCACCAACATTTGGATGTTCCATCTCCTCAGAGAGTTCTTCATAACACTGACATCAATCCACAATAAATGACGAACGTACGTGATAGCAATTAATAATTGCTTTTTGTATCTCTATCCATGTTAATTGTAAATCCATATTAAACATTATATTTAAGAGTTATGACAAAACCTAATGCATAATTTGACCAGAAACGAAAGTGATAATTACTAGTATCAATCTAATTTAAATACAGTTTATTTGTAATATTTCCGTTGCGCACAGTCACACTATATGAAGGACAACATTCTGGTACTAATGTATAGTATGATACAATCATTCATTTAAATGAAATATATTAAGGATGTTTACTTACGTGCAAAATACGGGAATGTAACCGTATCATAAGATTTTCCATCACTGCAATTCCAGGTTCCTAGGTCCGATGAATCGTAATATGTCAGATTTACACTAAGCAGTATGTTATCTTCTGTCTCTGTACAGCTAATATTTAGTCTAGTGTCATTCGAGTTTATAATACAGCCAACTGACAAGGCAACCTTCTCTAGCCCACCATGGTAGATCTTAATTAAACTTCCTTTCTCTCGGCCTTTCACACTACAGACTAAACCAAGCGCATCAAAAGTTGCAATTTTATTAAAATCCAAAGTCACTTTCGATGCAAACGCTGTAATCAAGAGAGATTTAGAGCATTACCAATTATTAATATATATCTTCTTATAATTTAATTCTGTTTCTAGTTGCCACCACCACATACAGCAACACATAAACTGAGACTGAAACAATTTAAATTTGCATAGATAAGCAAAGCTGCTTCAGTGAGTACCCTAGAGAGTGTTTTACCATATTTTAATTAATATATGGCATATCAAAGTCGCAGAGTGTAGGCGAATTTTGGACCTGTCACTAACAAAACAGAATGTTGGCAACAATTATACAGAAATACAGATATCTGAAATTAGCTTGGCGTATGAGACAGATTATAAGTAGATGATGTCGTCATAATCAAATTTATTCGTAGTGTGATTGTTCATTGGGTTTTTTCAAATAGCTGAGAATACAAAAGTTGTAGTTTTATCGTTGCTTCATTTGGGGTGTGAGATGGGAAGCGCTGTGCGTTAAACTAACTTCTATCGCCTACATGGTCAATGTTGTCTGTACACGTTATACGTTTGAAAATAGCATTGTATATCCTTTGAAAATAGTATACATGTATGTACGTTCAGTGCTACAAAATAATCGTCCAGTTTCCGTTTTCAAAGTAGACTAGTAATTTTTTGAAAGTGAAGTAGAATTAAAACTTAACAGCTCTGATGATTGTGAACAAGGATTATCTTGTGTTCATATTGCTCAATCTTTGCTATCCCTGCTTTCGGTGTATGAACGGAACTATGTAGTTTGCGGAAGGTGTGTTTTGCCACTGAATATAGTGTACGTTATGTTTATGCATTATACCTGAACCAAAATATGCTCGGGTTTCGTTACCGTGTATATCGTTACCAGAAGGTGGTCTATTTGTGTCGTTAGCTATTTAAAAATAATGAATTATGTTCACCCAATGTTGCACGAGTAAAGTGCTTGCAGTGAGACAACTGATTACCTTAAGATTACTGGCCGCTGATTTCAGCATAAGCAAGGTGCTGATAGAGTCAAGTCAAACAGTATTATTAACATAAAACGAGTGTTGTCAGGAAGCTGTCCACTTTATGGATAAAGATTCACATTTTAGGACACCATGGTCTGAAACGAAGTAATAGAAAAAAGCTAAAACCTACAAGTTGTGTAAATTTTAACTAGTAATTTATTTGTATAAGAACCTAGAGCATTTTGAATTAAATCCTAAAAGTATAGAGTGTTCCTAATGAATTCCGGTGATGTTCTAATCAATCCCAATCTTGAATTCGCTGATGTGCCTTGACCCTTGAATGTTGTTGATATGCTAATACTCTTGATGTATCACAATGATATAATCCAGAATGTCTCTTAATGAATTTACAATAATACCAAAGTAGTGATCGCTATCTTAAGTAAATGATCACTTAATAATTCCAATAAATAATTGAAATAAATCCCCTCAAATAATAACTGTACACAACTAAAAGATTGATTCTACTTTAGTTCTCAACATATGAATAAATAATGCTTACTGCCGTATAGAAACAAACTAAGATACAATAAGAGAACCAGGATGAGGGTCATTTTCCCAACAAACTTGTCAACAAGATCACTTCTAGAACTTTCCAAGGTCCAAAGGGCAAGTAAACATGCTAACCTAAATCATCCTAAATTGCAAGCCAGAATCATGGAGCTAAGTAATTTTGCTTACTAACAATGACCTAAGACAGGCCCATTAATATTTAGCCTATAGACAGTTTCAACATCATTTTTTTATCTCCTCCAAGCCGGCACAGAAGGCTAAACGTATAATCTAATGTTACATTCCCTTGTCTTTAGAATATCAGGCGTCGTAATGTTAAATTCGTATTGTCCCCAAATTGTCCGTTCGTCCTCAGAGAAACCACCTTTACTGCTTACGGAATAGACATAAGACATTCCAACGACTCGCTTAAATTGACTGTGACGTCCTTTGTCTTTAAATTTCACATTGTATCTAAGCAAGAAAGGACCTATTTTTCTGCATATATCAAGCGCTCGGTGTTTCGTACACCATTGCGAAGAGCACTGAGAATGAAAAGCGTAACCTAGTGTCCTGGCTTTTGCCAAATTAACACTTGTACGTGCAGTGTTAAACCAGACAGAGCTGGAGAAAACTTATCAACCTCAACACGTGTATCCGTGAAAACACGATATTAACGTTAATCTGGAAATGGAAAACATAACAAGAGATTGTACGAACAAAGACATCTTTTGTTTCGTTACATATTGAAATATAAATGCACAAAGCTTAAACATGGTGTATATTTCCCTAATAGATAGTGAGGATAGCACTTATATTGTGTCTACTATAACATCAAATGCTCCATTAAATTGTTTACAAGGCTGGGTGCTGCTTATCGGTCCCGTTCATTTTTGTCTGATTGCCACAGCAGCTAGTGCAAATGCATATCCCTTAACATTCACTGAAAGTCGATGCCACCGTTTGTTCCTTTTCCGTTCGAACAGAAACATTGGTTATATGTTCAGTAACAAATCTCTGCCTTGAAGCATTTTACAATTGTATAATTATCAGTGTTCATAATTGTATCAGACCTATGTAGAGCTGCTAGGTTTTCCACATAATGTATCTGTACAATTATTTTCAAAGGACGTCAGCAGTCCTAAAAATGCTTATTTCGTTGTCTAAAACAACAACAACTGTTCTGCACAAAGACCGCCACTAGGATTTGAAGTTGAAAAATAAAGACTTTATGAGGTATAGAGCTTCCTGGGTTAACAAAATCTATTTTTATATTGTGCATAATATTTGTTCGTGTACATATGGGTGTCATTTCCTCACAACCATGCAAATCAGTGTTAACTACTTACATGTTTTAGTGGTTTTTCCGACCTGAAATTGCTTCAAATATATTAATATATTAGCCGGATCATAAAAGCATCGATGTGTTAGAATACATAGAGGAAAATTTCAAATTTCTTAAACTAATGTCTCGTACAAAAGTTTTGATGCGTTGCATTCAGGTGCTACTATTTAACTGCAACCTTCATTTAAAATTGTTACGTACATGTAATTTAATTGCTTGTGTATTAGTTTTAAATTCGTTTTTTTTTTTTTTTTAATTTCATTTCATTACAAGTTATTATAATGATAACTTTATCCACTGGATTTGATTTTTTTTCGGAAAATTCGGTTAGTTCAAGTAAATAACCGAGTGCCTCATTTTTATTTTTAGCTGACTTTAGTTCAGAAACTTGGTAAACACTGAGTTAAAATGATTGGTCAGTATCAAGGTCTTACCTCGCTTGAGTTATCACTATGTGTAAACAGCTTTTTTTATTATTCATTTTCAGCGTGAGAGTCTGATTTTTAGATAGGGCTATTTTAGGCTACGTGCTAAATGGCATTTTTTTCACTGCGTTGTTCAAATTAGTGATCACGTAGCCCGCCACGTGCTCCCCATCAAGTGATCTAAAACTGTTTAAAACTGACGCTTTTAGTGATTTTAGTCAGTCGTAAAATAGTACCTTTGGAGTTCAGAGGTATTTTTGTTGTTGCTAGATGTGTTTGTTTGTTGAGTTTTCTATTCTTCGGAACTAATAATTAATTCTCTCGAAAACATATATAAGTGCTTTTCTTCATCAAATTCTAGGACAAAGACATTCAGTGGAAATTGTTTAGAATTCTCAAGCCGGAAAATTATTCTTGATTCATAAAATCCAACGAGGAACTTTTGACACATCAGTATAATATTGTATTCATCTGACGTCATCGTCCGCCATCTTGGAACTTCGTCGGGATTCGAACTTGGATTCATTTAGGACATTTTAGTGATAGGACTTATATTTTTAGATTCGAGGATTAATTTTTGGATTATATTCACAAACTGTAAGTCCTTTTTCATATTTTTACTGTGTTTTCACGGGAAATAAATTATTCTTGTTAAAATTTACAAAGCTTGTTGGCTTCACTCTTTTCTTTGTTACTTTGAACGAGCCGAGATTTGTAACAACATGCTGTCGACGTTATAATAAATATTCTTTATTGAAAAAGTTATTCCTAAAAAGATAAAATAATTACGTCAGCTGCAAGAGTTATTATGTTATTTTATATAGTACTTACCTAGAGTGATTAGATAGTGGATACAGTATAGCCACTGCGCGGCCATCTTGTTCTGAAAGTAAAGAGAATGTACATATGACTAAAAAAGACATACTCTTTTTGCAATAGACGATGCTTTAGTGAACATGGAATTTAGTTCGGGAAACAAAACAAAGCAATAAGCTAGTGCGCTTAGAATATGGAGCACGCTGTACCAGTCGCTTGTGCAGATCGAATTCGCCGAGTCGTTCCTCAAAGGCATCGTCAGATGTCTCCAAATGCAAGTAGACTAACTCCGAATTCATCTGACAGAAATCAATGCATATAAAAGCTGATATATAAAGTTACACACATGCACATGTACTTCGAAGAGAGTTAAATACTATATCACGCATACCACAGACCCTGATACAAGTCTGTGTGTGTGTGTGTGTGTGTGACTCGATCCTCCATGAGGATGGAAGTTAATATCGAGCGAAACTGTACATTGAGGAAAAATATTATCATACAGGTTAAAGAATATTTAATTCGTCCCTGATGAGAGTGGAACCTGAGCCAGAGGGTTACGGCACCAATCACCTTGCCTGCACACAGAAACCCCCATACCGCTTGCATGCATCCCTAAAAATGGATGTAACAAAGCAGCAGATACCAGCATTCGTGTGTAGTAGTCATCCTTGCATGCCGACCGCTTAATTCAATTCTCATCTAATTATATACAGATTTTACTTAATATTATATAGTATTTATTTGTAATTTCATTTACGTAGGTAGCAGCAATTTTTATTTTATTCTTCTTTTTGGTTTATACCATTCGTAAACAAGGATACTTCAACCAGGATTATCTCTTTAAGGTGTTTTTGTTTCTACAACAGACACAATTACATATCATCCATGCACCTACACATATACAACCCCAATGTGGAATGTAAATGTTCGCGGACATGACATGACGTTTAAGGAGAATACTTGTACCCAGAGACACAATTTGGCATATTTTCATAACAGATACTTGCACCATCCACGTCCTCCTTATCAAGAAACAATATTGACTGTGAAAGAAAGCCATTCAGTAGCTCCCGAAGATATTTGTTACGTTCAAACCACTCACAACGTGCCTTTCGGGAACTTTAACAATAGTTTACACTTACACATTTATTATGGACGTCTCTGTTCAATTGGATGACACGACAGTGCCTAGCTGAAGAACAGCATCCTTTGCTACTGTTGATAACTCGCGATATTTTTAAACATGTCTGGATCAAATTTGAAAAACCTACGGAATTAACTCCTTCCACAAGCTTGCACAAAAATCAACATGTGCAACAATTCAACGATGAGTTTGTCATGACTGACGGAAAAGTTACCCCTTTCACCTCATTCAAGCAGCGTAAACTCGAAATTTTCTTCGTGGATAAATAAACCACTACCAAAACAAGTATGGTCAAGATTAACACCTACCATGATCATATATGTTTCATATACAGACAAGACCGATTCACGAGGATGGAAGCCATTTTTGGAGAATATTAGAAAATTGGACAGAAAAAGAACGGCGAAGACAAGGTGAATCTGTTTGAAACAAGCAGACATTTTCAAACCGACCGCGTGTGGAGTTCCTGGAATACAGTAACTACAAGACTTACTAGCTCATCGTTATACGTTTAAAGTTTATCATCAGCAATTCGTGAAGTTTGTGAAGATATTCTGTTTCAAGGACCCATTTTCCAGACGGAAAATATATTAACTTCTATCATCATCAAAATCAGAACGATGTTATAACTAGTAATTCCATGTAGGCGTGAAAAGATAATACGTTGCTCCCGATTTCGCTAGACTGACGACACCTGAAATGAAGAGGAGGTGAATCGTGATGACAACTAACATCAATACGTTTTAGTCGCTGCTCATTCTGAATATATGATTGATAACTTCTTTTGAAGTATTTATAGAACAAATAACAAGTCACCGCAAAGAGAGACAAAATGCTTTACATGAATGTAGGTAATGTATAGTTTAAAAGATTTAATGAGTCAGATAGCTTTGCATTTGAGTACAATTTGAGTACGTTTGGAATGACGGAAACGGCTAAAGGATATTTTCCACACTTTTTCAGGACCGAATAAGATTAACACCTTACGCTCCCTCATTTGCATGAAATCCATTATTACGACCCAGTCTGTGTGCAAACACAACGACGAGACGCTTTCTTCGCTTGATTTCAAGCCCAGCCTTCTTGATTTTCAAGAAGAGATGTTGATATTGTGCCAACGGGTGTAAATATTAAATGAGTTTGTTGTCGAAAGTTTCAACAACTCGATCACGGAAGTATAATTAATTTGAAGGAAGTTTATCTAACTGACAAGCCTTTGGATTAGTGAGCCAAGGGAACCTCATGTCTGAGAATAAGCAAGCCATAATAATTCCTCAGTTGTATCAATCTAACAGCTGTTGATATACTGCCAAAGCTTTGCGTTCTTTATATTAACTGCGTCAAATTCAAGGCAAGTGGTTGCAATATGCTAGACACGATGAAGAAAAGAAGATTATGACCTATTTTGTAAAATGCTGAGATTTGGAAAACCGACCTCATCTTGCACGAATTTCATGGATGTTTATTTCAGAGATATCAAATTGTTATTCTCAAAGAGAACGAAAACATCCCTTGACAGGATTCACCATGGTAGACGTCAAAGTTTGGAAATTCTTATATTCCACGTTATTACGATCTTGGAGCAGTTTTGCTATTGGTCCGGAATTTCGAAGCATTGTCGAAGACTAGGGTGAGTTCGATAACGAAATTTGTGAATCACACTGCATGTTTATTTATAGGATAGATCAATGCAACGCGCTTTTTGTACGAAACCGACGTGTCTCAAATAAGGCAATCAGATATATCTATATGTGTGCGTTGCACCCTTGAGTGTCTAAATCTGATCGATTTAATACCGGTTACTCTGAAACTGTTACAGAGCACATCGATTTGAACACATTCGCCGTTACTAACGTTTCTTTAATTGCAAATCTAACGTATTTCCACCGACGAATTTGTTGTTATCTCGTGCTGCCTAAGCATGATGTTTTGTTTATGTCGCACTTGTGCTGAAACGTGTAATCAGCAGCAAACATTTCATCACGATGACCAAGAATACGACTTGACAGGAACGTGAGTGAATGTCAAATTGTTTCATGCTCTCGAGTATATATAAAAGTTGCAAACAGTTTATGAATGTGGCACTTTCCTTCCAAACAACAATACCAGCAGGATGATGACTGGGATTTCTTCGGGCCCAGTCAACGTGTTTCGTAAATTTAAAAAAGAATCCATAGACAATACCTTTTGTGGTCACACTTCTGGAAGAAACAGATCAGTA